>ML677411.1:4224207-4317416 GCA_007922305.1 Dermatemys mawii
GGGGGTGTCAAAGACCCTGATGGGGGAGGGGCACGCGTTGGGATGGGTTTGTATCGGGGTCAGGGACCCTTACAGGGGAAGGGTGGGGGTGGTACCCCATAAGGGATGGCGCATGGGGGGAGGACAGTCAGGGATCCACACTGGGGGCTTGCGTATTGGAGTGGGGGGAGAGGGGGCCATGGAGCCTGATGGGGTAGGTGGCGGATGCGTGTTGGTAGGGGGGGTCAGAGGCCCTAAAGGGAGAGTGCTGGGTGCGGGGGTTAGAGACCCTGATGAGGGGAAGGGGTCATGGACCCTGATGGGGTGGGTGCGTGGTGATGGAGGGGTCCGGCACCTTGACGGGGAGATGCGTGGAGGTGGGTGGGTGATCAGGGTTAGGGAGTCTGATGGACGGGGACCTGTATTGGTGTGCGTGGGGATCAGGGTCAGTGACCCTGACGGGGGGGCATGTGTGAGGGGGAGGGGTTCAGGCCCTCATGGGTAGGTGCTGTAATAGGACCAAGGACCTCTGTAAGTGGGAGGAGAGGCAGTACCAGTCCTGGGGAGCCCAATAGGGATGAGGGTCCTGCGTCAGAACTAGCTGGGGAGTCCTGTGATGGAAGGATTTGGGGCTCTGCTAGCGCTCAGGGTTCTGATGGGGTTGAGGAGGTGAAGGGACCAAGACTGTGATGCGCTTTGGGTCTTCTGTGTTTTGTGTGTCCAAGTAGATCATCTCCTTGTGTGCTGAACTCAGTTATTCAGTGGCCTGGTTTCTGCTGGATGACACTCCTAGCCTTTGATCCTTCTATTGGTGCATCCAGCTTTTGTGACTGGTACTCAGAGGTCTCTCCCTGTTACTTTTAGAGAGATATTTTTAAATAAAAAATAAGTGCCTATAAGAAGATAGGAATGCAGATATTACTGGACTGGATCAGATCTGAGATCTTTGTAGTCCAGTATCCTGTCTGACAGAGGCCAGTGCCAGTTGTTACAGAGGAAGGCGTTAGTATATGTGGGATAATCTGCCCCAACAGTAGGTTATATCCTGATCTCTGATAGAGATTGGTTTAAGACCTAAAACATGAGGTTTTATATCCCTTCCAGAGTTTTTGTTAGCAATAACATTAATAACTCTGGATGTTCATATTCTTGTTATCCATCCAATTGTCCAGTCTCTGAAACGTGCTAAATTCTTGATTGCTTCTATTTCTTGATTCAATACATTTAACAGTCTAATAACCTGTTATGAAAAAGTATTTCCTTTTGTTGGTGTTGAGTGTCCACTTGTTTTTGTGTTATGAGACTGGAAGCACAAAGGCTTCTGTTCTACTTGGGGGGAGGAGTAGCTCAGTGGTTTGAGCATTGGCCTGTTAAACCCAGGGTTGTGAGCTCAGTTGTTGAGGGGGCTGTTTAGGGATCTCAGGCAAAAAATCTGTCAGGGGACAGTACTTGGTCCTGCTAGTGTAGGCAGGGGACTGGATTCAATGACCTTTCAAGATCTTCCAGCTCTATGAGATAGGTATATCTCCATATATTTGGTTTTTTTACCTTCTTTAGACCATTTGTTATTTTATATGCTTTTTAGCATATCCTATTGCACATCTCCTGTCTAAGGTATGGAATCCCAAACTTTTCAGTGTCTCTTCATAGGAGAATTTGTCCAGCCTCCTAATCCTTCTCCCTATACAAGAGCTTTAGCAGATTGTATATTTCATATTATAGCATAATACTACCAGTAGTCTTGACTTAATCCGTGAATTTTACCAGTCTAATGCTCATGTGTTGCTGCAGGTTAGTTACTCTGGCCCTAACCAACCATGGCAACTCAGATGCCTGTATAGTTGAATAGTAGGGATTAGAAACTGGCTACTTTCTCAAGATCTCAGTTGGGGAAATTGGTACCATGGGGGGAAACGCTAGCCAAGGGATATTATCACGGAGCACCGAGGCCAGGCCAAACATTGAGGAGGAAAGCCATACCTTCCAGAACTGCTTGTTTCTCTAAAATTTATTATTATAAACAATAACAAAAAGTGTCTTGTTTTTGTGTATGCTAAAATTCAAAGACCTGGTTAGCGCCCTCTCTTTCTTTTTAAACGCTGTCTGGTACAGTATGTACTTGTATATCTCAGTAAGGCATCTCAGCTCTAAAATTTCGTTTTTGGGTAAAACTAGTAAGTGTGTGTGTGTGTGTGAAGAGATCTAAATAACTTGCTGTCCTCCATTGCTGTTACTCTCCCATTTTTTAAAAAAAATCTGTTTTAAGGACCTGATCTTGCAAATCTGTAGACACATGTGAAAAAGGGTGTCTGTGTAAGTATTTGCAAGACTGGGGCCTGAGACAGAATCATCACCAATATATTTTGTTTGGTTTGTGGATTTGTGTTGCAAGTCTCTTTAAGACTGTTAGGTGCTTAGGGCAGGGGCCATGGTTTTTATGCACTGTCAGTGTTTACCCAGTTATGAATAACCATAGGCTTTTTTCCCTGTCGGGTAAAATCAATAGTAAATGAATGAGTCTTAACTATTGTGATACGCAAAGGCACAAAATTGGGGGATGTTGTATTTGTGAGTGGAAGTCGGAGTTAATGTATCTTGATATTAAATCTGCTGGAGGAGGAAATTTAGAGTGCCCCTCTCTCTCTCTCTCTTTTTTAAACACTGATACAGAGTTTGACAGTCCCATCACTACATGCAGCTTTATCAATGTTCAGTTAAGGCTCTGCTGTGTCTCCTTTTCCGTTCTTCATGCCAACAGCTAGAGTTTACACCAGTTCAACTCAGTGTTAGAGAGTCTGGAACTGGGGTAATTGCCTGCCTTGAGTTCAGCAGAGAACAGCCAAATTCTTCTGACAGCTGAACCATTGTGCAAGACGCTCCTTGATTTGAGCTTCTCAATGTCTCATTGCAAAAGAGAGGTTCAAAATAATTTTCTGAAACAGCCTAACTTTGGAAGGTGGGGAATGTTAACGATTTGATGTTCTGCATTTGGGAGTCTGTGTCATAGAGGTGGAGTGGAAGAACCAAATGCACAAGCTAAAGGAAAACAGAGTGATTTGCTGAGTTGTCTTGACCCACAGGGTTCAGTCTCACAGCAAAAAATAAAATGGGATGGGTGTTTTTGAGCCTCTAAAATGGGGCGGGGAGGGGGAGTGTTTGCTGTTACTAGAATTCTTTTAAGTATGGTTCTCCAGGATAGTGAATTGAATCTTGGGCAATGAGGCCTTTGCTTGGCAAGCTGTAGAGGCAGCAGCAGGGTGGATGGAAATGCAGTTCAGGGACCACACTACTTCCCACCCTGGTCTGACCCTTTCAGGCTCAGGGAACCAGTGATCTCGTCGGACTCTGCGTTTCACAATTTTGCACCTTTCACTCTTTGCTAATTGGCTGTTTTGTCCCTTTCCCAGATGCTGTCTGCTGCCAGTCTCATTCTATTCTATATATATTCTTATACCATAGTAATAAGAATATACCCTGTCTCCTTGTTCTTGATGCCCACCACCATCTTTCTGAATTCCCTTACTCCTAGTAACTCAGTGTGCTCAGGCCATTCCCCCTTTCCCTACTGCTGCCCCCAATTAATAGACAAAACGTAACTAACAAACAAGTGCCAATCATCAATGTAATTGTTTGTTTTTTATCTCTGTGTCTGTCCCTCAACTTTGATCCTTCCTGTGCCTGTTTAGACTGTATCCTGTCTGGGGTAGGCACTGTCTTTTCCAATAAGAACATAGGAAAGACCATACTGGGTCAGACCAAAGGTCCATCTAGCCCAGTGCACTGTCTTCTGACAGTGGCCAATGCCAGGTGCTTCAAAGGGAATGAACAGAACAGGGAATCATCAGGTGATCCATCCCCTGTCACTCATTCCCAGCTTCTGGCAAACAGGGCTAGGGATACCATCCCTGCCCATCTTGGATAATAGCCATTGCTGGACCTCTCCAATGGCTGGGTAATAGCCATTGGTGGACCTTGTTATAGCCTTGGCCGTCGCAACATCCTCTAACAAAGAGTTCCACAGGCTCACTGTGTGTTGTATGAAGAAATATTTCCTTTTGCTTGTTTTAAAGCTGCTGCCTATTAATTTCATTTGGTGACCCCTAGTTCTTGTGTTATGAGAAGGAATAAATAACACTTCCTTAGGGCTGATCTAACCCGGGGAGATGGGGGAAGGGGCTGTCAACCTAAGATATGCAACTTAGGTCGACTTACCTGGCCGTCCTCACGGTGGCGAGTCGACCTCTGCTGCTCCCCCATCGACTCTGCTTCCTCCTCTTGCAGAGATGGCGTTCCAGAGTCAATGGGAAGCGCGTTCAGGGATCGATTTAGGCGCCATCCGCAGGTCGTATAGACCTGCCCTTATTTATTTTCTGCTCACATGTCATGATTTTTATAAACTCTATCATCTTGCCCCTTAGTTTTCTCTTTTTCAAGAGACTCTCCTCATATGGAAACAGTTCCATACCCCTAATAATTTTTGTTGCTGTTTTCTAAACCTTTTTCAATTCTAATATATCTTTTTTTGAGATGGGATGATCACATCTGCACATAGTATGTGGGTGTACCGTGGATTTATATAAAGGTAATGTGATATTTTCTGTCTTACTATCTATCCCTTAATGATTCCGAACATTCTGTTTGCTTTTTTGATGCCATTGCAGTAGATGTTTTCAAAGTCATCCACAATGACTCCGAGATCTCTTTGTTGAGTAGTAACAGCTAATTTAGACCCCATCATTTTATAGATATAGTTGGGATTATGTTTTCCAACATGCATTACTTTGCATTTATCAACATTTGAATTTCACCTGCCATTTTGTGACCCAGTCACTCGGTTTTGTGAGAGCCCTTTGTAACTCTTAGCAGCCTGCTACTTAATTAATTTGAGTGGTTTTGTATCATCTGCAAATTTTGCCACCTCGCCATTCACCCTTTTTTCCAGATTATTTATGAATACGTTGAATTGTACTGGTTCCAGTATTTACCCCCGAGCGACACTACTATTTACCTCTCTCCATTCTGAAAACTTATCATTTATTCCTACCCCGTGTTTCCTATCTTTTAACCAGTTACTAATCCATGAGAGGACCTTCCCTCTTATCCCATGGCACCTTACTTTGCTAAAGAGCCTTTGATGAGGGACCTTATCAAAAGCTTTCTGAAAATCTAAATCTATATCCATTGGATCACCCTTGTCCACATGCTTGTTGACCCCCTCAAAGAATTCTGATAGATGTGTTTCGACAGAATGGGGTGCTGATTGGAGTCTTTCTTTGGGTGCTACTGTGATGTAAATGAATTCTAAGCCAACTGCAAGTAATTTGCTTTCTGGGTATATTTTACACTTGCTCATTTCACTGGGAAAGCAAATAACATGCATGCACACATGAAGGCCTTTCTAACTGTTGAAGAGCACAAAGTGTTTAGCTGTGATTTTTATAGTGCTGTTTCATGTGGTTGCCATGATTGAGTTTGGCTTTTGCAGCTCAGCTTCATGCTGCTGCTTGTCACACAAATGAGTCAGATGTTGTCTGGAGACCAGGTGCAAAGCCATTGCGTTTTGGGGTTTTTTAGGATGGATAAAAGTAGCACCATGTACTGCTCTGCTGCTTACAGATAATCAATCCCCAAATTGTGTAGGAAGAAAAAGCGCTGAGTGCTGGCTGACCAGGTAAACTGATGTTATGTCACAGCAGACACTGTGCCAGCTGTGAAGTGCAAATTGAAATCCCACTTTTGATAAATCGTTGCTATTAATTGAAGTCTGTTACCCGCCAGAGAGGTTTAGTGGCCTGACTAATCTATTGCAAATGGATTTACCTCTCAAAATGTTGAAGAGATATTGAGTAGTTTAAGCCCAATATTTGACTTGTTTTCAAATCTCTCTATAATTTTGTAGGGAATGTCCTATAGATTCCAATATCTCAATTTTTTAAAATCCAACACTAATTTAAGAAGATTTAAAATATCCAGTATATGTATAACACCTACATCAAATGCGTTGGGCTCCCTCTGCTGGCTTTTGCAGCTAACTGTACATAACCAGCAATCCCAGTTCTCAGAGTTGTATTCACCTGATCAATAAGTCCACAAAGTGAAACTGACCTCTCTCTCTTATTGGTTAAAGCTGAGTGAAATACAGTGTTTCCCTGCCCCTTATAACTGTTAAGAAAGCAGCACTGCTAGTCAGTTGTGGCCCTTTGATCTTCCATGGAACAATTATATTTCATAAAAAGTAGAGAGTTTTTATTCTGAACTGTCTGTTTCACATGTGTCCCTAGAACTCGTCCTGGTGGTTTTGGTCTTAGATGTGCTAGCAGTACAGGAAGCCTGCAGTTCATTTCAGTGCATATATCGTTTTGCTTCCTTGGGTGCTTGCTCTGACCTGATCCTGTAGAACAGACTCTCTTCTCATTGTGTATTTACCTGGTTGTGTGCTGTACCAGTTGATTTATATCATTTGGAAGTTATGTGGTCTCCTCAAACATATTCCAATAAAACCATTATCTATTAATCAATTTTTAGGAAAGTTGTCTTGGCCAAAATGTCCAAAAGTGTGCTCTAAACTTGGGTGCCCAATTTGAGAGACCTGGGTCTGATTTTAAGAAGTGCTGAGCATCCCCAACTCACAATCAAATTGGTGAAAGATACAGGTTTGGTATTGTGCTTTGTGTACTGGAGCCTTCTGTTTCAGTGCAGAATAAAAACAGTCTGAGTAATGGCAACTTAGCTTCCATCACACTTTCTCATTCGTATGCCCCAGTTATAAACTGGAAGGCACCCTCCCATGCATCGGAAGTACAATTGATGGAATGAAACAGAGCACAACAGAGGGGAATTCTGCGCCAAAAAATTTAAAAAAATGTGTACACACTATTTTAAAAATCTGCAAAATTCTACATATTTTATTTGTCATAATCACACAATATACTCTCCCCAGTTTTAATGATTTTGGTAGTTTATTTCAAAATACCTGTCAACAAATATGTCAACAATACAGACAACAGCAAAAAAGATTCCCCACAGGAGTAGAGAGTTCAAGAAACCTCTACCCCAACCTAGTTAGGGGGGTCCTGGAGGGGGCTGAAGGGGCTCCCAAAGCCCAGCTGTGGGGCACCCCCCAGCCCAAACCCCAGCATCCTCCTTCTCCACAGAGCCCAGCTGTGGGGCAGCCCCCAGCCTGGACACCAGCACCCCCAGATCTTTTACTGCCCCCAACTTCTTTACTGTCCCTTCCTCACCCTTTCACAGAGCTGGCTGGGTCTCCCATGCACTCTCCTCTCCCTGGGATAATGAGGATCAAAGACTGGGCAGGTTCCAGCCCAGCCAGGCTGGGTGCTCCGCTCACTATGAGCCCCCGGGCTCTGCAGAGTACAGAGGCCCCTAGTGGCAGCTAGAAATTCTGTGGGGAAAACAGGAAATTCTGTGTTCTGCAGTGACACAGAATTCCCCCAGGAGTAGTATATGCCTTCACCCCAGTGTATTAATGATAGAGGAGTGTTTTGAAATCAAACTTATTTACCTTTATCTCTTGTGTTGACCTTGCAGACACTGTTGGATGTGGGAAGAGTGACCTTTGGGCCTGGTAGAATTGTAGAGCTATTGCATGTGGGTATTTAATTACTCTCTTTGCTTATTTGGTGGGAGCGGATGTTGGGCATCTCTGCTGTCTTACCTGTTGAGTGCAATATGCACTTTGAGGGAGTGGAGTGGTGTGGCAACTGCTGCCTTGCAGGTGAACTCTGGAAAATGTTAGCTAACACAAGAAAACGAACCCTATAGCCTAAAACTACTAAGACAGCCAGTAAACTGATGGAGTTTGAGAGCTAAGAGCCCTCCTTAAAGCATATAGAGTGTTAATGATGTCAAAGTAGGTGTGACAGGTATGGCGATTTCCTGCAGTATTCTTGGAAAATCATATTGAAGTTAAGTTCGAGTATCTTTAGAGTCCATTGTATTAAATGCAAAGGTTATGTATTATTGTGAGCCTGGATGATCAAAGGACTGTACTGAAGAATGTTGCAGACAAAAATGGTCTTTTGGGACAATATGTGTAAAGTGGATTTCCTGAAGAATCTGTGGGAGGAGGTGAATGCAAATTCCCCACCCCGGGTTATGCAAACCTCCAGCCTTTTGAAGCTACACTCTGAAGAGGGGACCATTGTCTGCTGATTATCCGTTCGGGGAATTTGAAGCTGAAAGGCACCACATGTAATAAAGGAAAGACTTGGGGTGCTAGTTATGATCTGAGTCTATTACGAACTTATAACCATAGAAAAACCCTTAGGTGTGGTATGAAAGACTAACTCCTATCAGAGCTCTTGTTGGAGTAGGGATGATCTGTGGTAAACTTATTAGTGTGTGTGTAGGTTCTTTTATCACTATTAATATGTTTTTTCTGTAATGCTTTGACCTTAAGAATAAATGTGCTTGCTTCTAAAGAGCTATGTAGTAACTTAGAACTGCTGGTAATTATAGCTGTGTATAGCCTTCAAAGAGAATGCAAAGTGCAGACATTGGCGTGTTTGGGCATTCTGGTTTGCTGGGAATATGACAGTGTAACCAGGGAACTGTGCAGCTTGGAAGAACCCTGGTCAGGACAGGAAGGAGACACGTGTTTCTCTACCCAGGAGAGGTGATGATTGAGAAGCCTGGAGTGGGTGCCCTGGAGGGACCACAGAAGGGCAATACACATGCAGTTGTCTTGAACTATGATAGTAGGCTCTTAGCACTCTCTCTTGGCTGATATAGAAGTAATTAACAGGTAAGAACCTACTCTTGCCCAGCTTCTGCAAAAAATGTAACACTGGTTTGAATGCTGGATTTGTTAATGGTTCCCACTTTCAGGAATAGGGTGGCCAGCAGCATGATGCAGTGCAGCTGAGGGAGCCAATTGACTGGGAAGGCTGACTCCCAGAGTGCAGTAATGTGCTGTAGTGAATTGGGCCAACATTATTTTCCAGTATTAATGAAGATAGTGGTCCCCTGTGCAACCATGAAAAAAACCATTTATTATTTAGGACAAATAGTTATTTCTTTCCTTAGGCACCTCTTCTGGCAAGTGTTGAGAGCTTGTAAATGCATCTCCCCCTCACAACTTGTGCATCTGAATCTTAATGCAGGGATTGAGCACGATCCAGCTCTCGGAAAACCAGCCAGAGAGAGTGGCAACTTTCCAGTGCAAATAATTACTGTGGTAGCTGACAGTTGGCTTTTCATAAACCTTCTCCCAATAGTTCCCAACAGTTCATCAAGAAACAACAAAAAACAAAGAAAATAAGAATGGTCTGCCAGGTGATGCAGAAAAGAAATTGTAGTTTATCAAATAGACCAGCGATGTAATAAAATGGATGAGGAAGAGGAGCAAACTAGGGAACAGTGTATAGGAATGTTGGCTAGTGGAACTAGGAGTTGACGTGCTCAGATACTATTTCAGTCTGTCACTGACATTCTGTGTAACTTTTGACGAGTTGTCTGAAAATGCTGCATCTGACGAATGTGTAAAGGGGGTATCGTGCCTCTTTTCCTTACAGGAGAGCTTAGAGATTAGTCAATGTTTGTAAAGTGCTTTCAGATCCTTCGATGACATACCAATTTACATGCATATTATTAATAACCTCAAAATGATTAGAAATAATATATAACACACACATACACACAAATTCAGAGAAACTGTGAACTCTGATTGTTTCCTCTGTTGCACTTGGGTATTTATCGTTTGTGTCTAAGGTCTCTTGGCTCTATATTTTTAGTTAGTGGCAGTGAGCAACAGTACCAAGACCCTCAGTGGAGGTGTTTGGAAAGGGCAGCTGTATTTAGAATTGAAATCTAGTTGGAGATGAGTAGCTAAAACCTTTTCACTAAAGGCTCAAACATTTACGTTCTTCAGGCACAGCAGCAAACTCGTTAGCTCTCCTCTAGATATTAATAGTATTTTAACTGATTGATCTTGATTTGGAAATTTCTATTTTTAATCATGTTGTCTAACTCTTCCTTCCCCATGTTATAGTAAAGATTTTTGTGATGGATGATAACTATTTTTAATTGGCTAGCATGAGCCTGCATTTCATATAGCAACTTTTAGGCAAATGAGCCCCAAAAGAGTTTCCGAAATTAATTGTTATGCAAAGCGTGCTTCTGCTTAGACTTCCCTCCCAAAACAATCCTGTTGATTCAGAGTGGGAAAACACAAGATATATGTCAAAACAGAATCATAATTCTATCTTGATATATACCTTGTGATAAATAATACACACACGGACACAGAGAAATCCTTTTGGTCACCACTGGAAGGGCCCATCTGGTGTAAAAAGTGGGAACTATTGGACAGATAGTTATATAGATAGAAGTAAAGTGACTTCCTCTACTAAAACTGATTTAAAGCAAGGGTGTGGGGGGGTGGTTACTATGTTAAGGCTTTATCGTGTGTGTATTTTTGTTTGGCAGTGCCTTGTGGATGGGGAGCTTTATACCTGTATATCAGGGGTGGGCAGACAATGGCCTGGGGGCCGCATCCGGCCCTTTAGGCGTTTTAATCTGGCCCTTGAGCTCCTGCTCGGGAGCATGGTGAGGCATTTGCTCTCCGTGGCAGTGACATGTTTCCTGTCCGACTCCTATTCGTAGGGGCAGCCAGGGAACTCTGCACGCTGCCCCCACCCCAAATGCCACCCCTGCAGCTCCCATTGGTCAGCAAATGGAGCCTATGGCAGCTGCAAGGGCAACATCAATGGATGGGGCAGTACACAGAGCTGCTGTGCCATGCCTCCGTATAGGAGCGAGACGGGAGACATGCCATTTTTCCGGGAACTGCTTGAGGGAAGCTCCGCCTGGAGCATGTAGCCCGACCCACTCCCACACCGCAACTCCTCGCCCCAGCCCTGATCCCCCTCCCACCCTCCAAACCCTTTGGCCTCCATCCCCTGCACTACAGAGCCTGCATTCCCAGCCAGATCCCTCATCTCCCCCCTCCCAACACACACCTTCACCTTTACCCAGTTTCATGAGCATTCAGGGCCCACCATACAATTTCCATACCCAGATGTGACCCTCAGGCCAAAAAGTTTGCCCACCCCTTTTATATATCATCATATCACCCGTTTTCTTAGAGATCTAGGAAGTCTGTGGTGGAGCATGGAATTGAACGTGCAGCTCCCAGGTTGGTTCTCTAAGCACGGGACCATCCTTCCTCTCTAAATAATTATAAAGCGGCTTTAATAGTTCATGAATCATGAATTGACAGTTGAAAAATTAGCTTTATCTTAACATTGGAAAGAGTTGACATGCCCTAGTCCTCCCATTTAAGTCAGTCCCAGCGCTGCTGTTAGTCTCAATGGGAGCAAGAAGGAGCGCCTGTTGAGGTATTTGGTGGTGGTGTTTCTAAAGGCAGTTTTCTTTCAGCGACGGAGTGGTAATTTAGTAGGGCCGTAGAGCGCAGCACATCTGACTTTTCACAAAGAATGGATAAAAGGGGTTTGTCATTCTACACAATTATGAAGGGTACCAAAGAGGAGGACACTGTCATTCTGTTCTGCAGTCACATGCTTCTGTATAAAACTGAGGATTGTACTCTGGGGCTAGACTCTCGCATCGTTCCCATTAGTGTGAGCTGGAGTTAGCGCAAAAAGGAGAAAATATCCCTTTTGAAGACTGCTCTGCTATTCAACAATAAGATGTCTCAAAAGTATCTGGTATTGGTGCAAATCTTCTGAGGCTTGTCCACTTGTTTTATTGTAAGACTGTGTTCTGAGACCCTTTCGCTGTGACTTGAGCACTTCTGTTATGAGCTCTGAAATTAGCAATCTCCATTGTTTCCCATAAATGGAAAGGAATGTCTTCATTCCAGCCCATGTTTAATTGCAGACTAGATCTGTTTTGAGAACTGCGTGGAATACATTTCTTAATTTAGGTGGCAAATTCAGACATCGCTTCATATACATCGGGGAGGAAGTTTGGGAGTTCAGTTAATTTTTGTACACTTTTCCGTGCTCGCTGTTTACCTATTCCATGTGTTCCAGGTACTCGGATCTAAATTATTTGGCTAGTAATGTGAGCTTTGGAATTCTGATTCCGCTCACTAGTTGCAACAAACATTAGAAAAAGAAATCAAGGTGTATTATTTTTACTTTCAGATTTTGCTTTCTATTCGTTGTTTGCAATGGGTTATTGCAATCTTGGAGTGGAAATCTGTTTACTTACCATTCTCTGCTTGGCTTTCCTTCCAGAGCTCAGTGCCTAATATTCTTCACAAAGAATAGAATTGAAGCATTTTAAAAGAAAAAGCATAGGTTGGCCATTCCTTTGCTAAGACAATGTGTTGTATTATAGCTCTTCTGTTAGCAAAACTTATAGTTACACTTAAACTGGGACTTCGATAGACTCGTAACTCTCCAGAACATTCTCTTCTGGGGGGCTGAAACTTTTCATGCCTGGTTTCATTTCAGAGAGGAATTTTCAGAAAGCATGAAAATTAAATTAAAAGCTTAAATTCTTATCTTGTATTTTTGAGTGATTAAAAATATATATCTTTCCCCATGCCCTCCCTCAAAAATATTATGTATGCGAACAGCCCTTATTGAGAAGTTAGACCTGGGCTTGGCTTGGCAAATTACTTACAAATCAAAGAGTTAAGCTAAAAAACCATTTCTGAGCATGCTTAGTGGCCATTTTCTGAGGGGTAAAGAACAGCCTAGCGAAATCCCATTCCTTGGTGGCTGTGCAGTACACAGGGTTACAGCGGGGCTGGCTGGGGCCCATAGGCAACTATTGGGGTGATGTGCAGGACGGAGGTTAAACACACTCAGCACATTATAACCAAATTGCATTTGTCTCTGTTGTTGCCATCTTTGTCTGTTTCTGTATCAGATATGAATGCAGTGAGCTCACTAGTTGCACTGCAAGTGTGAACCCCAGCTACTGCTTCTGTTACAGTAAGCAGTGGTTTCTCCTTTGCCCTCTCTGAAAACTGCTTCTTACAGGCCATTGCGTTTTCTTTTTCCTCCCTTCTCTCTCCAAAATTTGGCTTGCTGGGTTTTTTCTTTTTGCATCAGGCTTTTTGAGTGGAACTGGAGCTTTTATTTAGCAACCACAGACTCTCCAAGTGCTTTCTTATTGGCTGTTGCTTGTAGGAGCACTTTAGAGGGATGTTTATTGCTGCTCCCAAGCCCCACCTGCAGCACTGACATAGTAACCCCTCCCCCTTTTGTCAGCATCTGGGGAATTTTCCAAGTAGGATGACTGGGCTTTAGCAGTCTTTGCGAGCCAGTCTGCTTTCCTGCTATTTCTGGAGCCAGTCATTAGTTAGGCCTTCCAGGACAACTTCTCAGACAAACAAAAGGGGCAGAAGTGTTCACAGCACCCCGGGACTCATCAGACTACCTGAGTGACCAAGTGGGGGCTCTCACATCGTTACTCCCATCACGTGCATCAACCTTCTGGGGCTGCAGATCGTCAGCAACACAGCCTCTGGCGGCAGATCCACTGGAACGCCACCAGAGAAAGCAACAGAAGCACCATGGCTGCTTTCTTGAACCACCAGTGCAGAATGAAAGAAGGAGCTCTGAAAACAGAGGGATTCGGTCATGTCTAGAGAAATAAGGGAGCATAGTCAGAGCTGCACATCTTCAAGGGAAGACTAACTGGCCAAGTGCTAGAGTAGAATGGGAACTCGGAATATATTTTAGAGTAGTCTTTTTGGTCTGTAAGGGTACTCCAGGGGTCCCTGGGTCCGCTGATCAACTTCTCCCCCTCTCTTCCTCAGCTCCTCCCCCTCCCAGCACCTCGTGGGGGATCGGGGCGCTCTCAGGGAAGGGAGTGGAATCATGGAGGTCACCGGCCCTGACGATAAACTCCTTCCCTTCCCTTCTAGTGTTTCCTGCACACCGCGGAACAGCGGTTCCCCAGCATGCAGAAGGGAGAGGGAGGAGCGGGGAGGAAGTGCGCTGGGGGTGTGTGTTGAAAGAGGCAGGGGTGGATCGGGGGCAGAAAGAGGAAGGGTGGGCCCTTGGGTTGAATGCGGGGGAAGGGATCTGTGGAAAAAATGTAAATCAAAATGAGGGTCCTTGGGTCGCAAAAGTTTTGAGAACTGCTGTTTGAGGATCATGTTTCAGATGGCTCCTTCCCCAAGTTAACGTTCACAACCAGGCCTAATAGGACAGACTCAGGTTTTTGTTGTCTTCACTGGTTTAGATTTGCACATTCTAGGCTAGAGAACTTCCCCCGAATAATTCTTCTTGAATCTACAAGTGTGGAACGTGGCTGCCTTCTTGTTACCCTGCATGATCTTTCAGGAGTGTGCCTTTACTTCATTCCCTTCGATAAGAAAAGTGGGCAGAAAATTCAGCGGGGACCAACCATCAGTCATTCTGAAGACTCTCCACTGCAGAGACTCTAGATCCCCCAGTCAAAGCAGATGCTGCTATGCAGTTTAGTCCATGAGTAATCCCAGGTATCATAGTACTCCTTCACCAAGGCTTTCTAAGAGTTTGTCAAGGGGTCCCACAGTCTGCAGGTGAAGTGGGGTGTGTGTGAGGGTATTCTTTTATGTAATTAGTTCAAATCTCAGTATATATTTTGCTCCCAGTTACATTCAGTGAAACATCTTTTTTTTTTTAAAAGGGCTGTCAATTAATCGCTGATAACTCATGCGATTAACTCAAAATTAAGCATGATTAATCAGTCTTATAACAACTGAATACCAATTTAAATTTATTAAATGTTTTTTAATGTCTTTCTACATTTTCAATATTGATTTCATTTACACCACAGAATACAAAGTGCACAGTGCTCACTTCCTATTATTATTTTTTATTACAAATATATGCCCTGTAAAAATGATGAACAAAAGAATTCACTTCATAAATCTCTTTATTGTGAAAGCGTAACTTAAAATGCAGATTTTTTTTTTGGTTACATAACTGCACTCAACAACAAAACAGTGTTAAACTTTAGTGCCTACAGGTCCACTCAGTCCTCTTACTTATTCTGCCAGTCGCTAAGACAAATAGTTTTGTTTACATTGATGGGAGCTGTTACTGCCTGCTGCTTATTACAATGTCACCTGAAAGTGAGAACAGGTGTTCACATGGCACTTTTGTATCTGGCGTTGCAAGGTATTTACATGGCAAATACGCTAAACATTCGTGTGCCCCTTCATGCTTGGGCCACCATTCCAGAGGACATGCTTCCATGCTGATGATGCTCATTAAAAAAAAAAAAAAAGTGTCAATTAAATTTGTGACACTACTCCTTGGGTAGAATTGTATGTCTCCTGCTCTGTTTTACCTGCATTCTGCATATAATTCATGTCATAGCTCTCAGATGATGACCCAGCACATGTTGTTCATTTTAAGATCATTTTCACAGGAGATTTGACAAAACACAAAGAGTTTACCGATGTAAGATTTCTAAAGAGAGCTACAGCGCTCAACCAAAGGTTTAAGAATCCGAAGTGCCTTCCAAAATCTGAGAGGGACGAGGCATGAACATGCTTTTAGAAGTCTTAAAAGAGCAACACTCTGATGCAGAAATTACAGAATCCAAACACCAACAAAAAGCTAAATCAACCTTCTGCTGGTGGCGTCTGACTCAGATGAAGAAAATGAACATGCGTCAGTCTGCTCTGCTTTGGATTATTATCAAGCAGAACCCATCATCGTCATGGACACGTCCTCTGGAATGGTGGTTGAAGCATGAAGGGTCCTATGAATCTTTAGTGCATCTGACACGTAAATATCTTGTAGTTGGCGTTGCAACAGTGCCATGTGATCTCCTGTTCTCACTTTCAGGTGACATTGTAAACAAGAATCAAGCAGCATTATTTCCTGCAAATTGTAAACAACCTTGTTTATCTGAGTGATTGGCTGACCAAGAAGTAGGACTGAGTGGACTTGAAGGCTCTAAAGTTTTATATTGTTTTATTTTTAAAGATATTTTTTGTACATAATTCTATATTTTTAAGTTCAACTTTCATGGTAAAGAGTTTGCGCTACAATACTTGTATGAAATTGAATTTTTTTTTACAGTGCAGATTTTTGTAATAAATATAAAGTGAGCACTGTATATGCATTTTGTGTTGTAATTGAAATTTATATATTTGAAAATGTAAACATCCAAAAATATTTAAAATAAATGATATTCTATTGTTGTTTAACAGCGAAAAAGGAAAAATAAATCTTACAGGTGACTTTCACCTGAGTGTGTGTGTTTACTTTATTCACACCTCTCCCACTCTGTCTCATTTGGGAGGATGTTTGTTCCCCACTTGATACTTCCTAGCAGTAACTGGCCAGAGTAGCAGATCTCTGTGTCTGCAAAAAGTAAAAATAGTTTCTTTCCTTGTTGTTTTGGTTTTTCATAGTAGGGATTTCACTGCTCTGGGCAGCCCCATCCTGTGCTAATATTTTATATCTGCCAACACAAGTATATTTAACAGGGTTGTGTTTGGGAGAGGTTTGAGTTTGTGTTTTTTTGCTTTTGGGCCTGCATGTATGTGTATTTCACTGACCTGTTACCCAGCTGTTAATTTTTAGTTTTGGTGATTTGTCCTGGTGCTCATGTAGGCAGTGCTGCCAAGCCATTAGAGAGAGAGAGTGTGTGTGTGTGTGTGTGTGTGTGTGTGTGTGTGTGTGTGTGTGTAAGAGAGAACTGGCAATGCATGGGGGAGGGAGTGGGTGGTATTTCAGAAACCTTGGTAGCTGCCTCTGATCATTGAGAACAGTCAGGATACCCAACAGTAATTGGGGAGAACAGCAGATCATCATTATTATGAAAAACCAAAATTGCAGTTAAGGGAACTGGTTTTACTTTTTTTTAAAAAAATTAAATTTTAATTTGACCTCAACGTGAGGGTCCCCTTGTGAGAGCTGATGCAGAATTTGGGATAACCCATTTCTTTGTATATTTGTGATGATATTAACTAACTTGGCACTGTGCTGCGAGTCACGTGGCTCTTATTCCTTTTGACTGTGCTAGCAGAAGATGTTAGAGACAGTTGAGCTGACGCTGCATTCAGTGTGGAGATGCTGCTCTTGAAAACAATCACTTTGGGAGATCTCGCATCACAACTATGATACAACTATCTCTCAGCGTCTGTGTTCTCTGAGGATGCCTTTGTTTTAAACAACTGGACTGAAGATGCTGTTAAAAAAATGCATAGATGGAGCTTTAAGAACTGTCCTCTGAGGGTATTTATGGCAAAAAGGAGGACCGGGGGAATGGTCAGGGTTGCAACTGCTTTCAAAGACCAATTCAGGAGTTTGATTGAGTGTGTCAGTGTCTAGACAACAATGAAAAATAGGTTAGAGTAATGGGTCACTTTTCATTTATGAAGTAGTTAAGGCTAACTTGACATCTTTATCCATCACAGTCTTCTGTTTTCAACTGTCTCCTCTTTGGCCATATCTGTGCCAGGCTTTTGTTTCTCAAAAATAGCCCAACTTTTTGCTCGCTCCAGTGTGGTAGTGGAAATGTTAGACAACGGCACTTGAGTTTGTTCTGATTCCTTTGTTGTCTAAATCTGCTCTGAACTGGGTGGTTAAACAATGGTAGCTGGAGCGCCTACCATTGCTTGCATGGGTGGAGCTGCACCTTAGCTAGAGGCTACGGGACATGCTGAGAAACACAAGTGTAGTGTAGATACAGCCCATTTTCTTTAGCAATCCTGCAACTCAGAATCAACTACTTGAACATTAGCAGTCTCATGTTGCTGGCTGCAATGCTCCAGGAACGCTAGTAGATGATCATGAAGCTCGACCAGTCTCGAGATTGAGCTAACGACATCAGTAGGTCTTTCCCCTGTTCCTTCTGTCTAAGGCTATATCCAGCCCTCATTTGGTGATAGATGGTCTCCAATGAAGGAGAAATCCCTGATTATAATGCAGCCAGAGTTTGTGCAAAAAGCCCAACACACTAAGCCCAGCTATCTCCCAGGGTTTTCTAAACCAAATGCCGTCTGGTAAATTTACTTCCCTGGTGCAATCCACCAGGCTGAAATAAATTCTAGTATGTACTAGAGATTACATATTTTCCAGATATGAATTTAAATAGTCAGTGGAATGTGCTGTCTTTCCATAATTCTATCATGTAATGACATTGGCCGTCTAATCCCAATTGGGAGGCAGGTGAAGTTAGGACATTCCCTTAACCCAGAGGTGGGCAAACTGCGGCCCACATCTGGCTCGCGGGACTCTCCTGCCCGCCCCCTGAACTCCTGGCCTCAGAGGAGGTTATCCCTCGGTCTCTCCCTTGCTGTTCACCCACCCCCACAGCCTCAGCTCACTGTGCCATCCGTGCAATGCTCTGGGTGGTGGGGCTGCGAGTTCCTGGGGCAGCCCTGCTGCAGATCCACAGCTTGGCCTGATGATATGTGCTGCCCTGTGGCATGGCTGGATCCAGCCGGGTGGTGCAGCCATGCCGCCAGTCACCGATGCTCCAGGCAGCGTGGTAAGGGGCCAGAGGCGGTGATCGGGGGCGGGGGTGTGGATGGAGTTGGGGTGGGGAACAGGGAGGTTAAATGGGGGTGAGCAGTCAGGAAGGAGGGGGGGTTGGATTGGGCCGCGGCGATTGGGATTGGATTGGGAACAGAGATCCTGGGGCACTGTCAGGGAACAGGGTATGGAGGGTTGATGGGGCACGGGTCTTGTGGGGAGGTCTTCAGGGGGCAATAAGCGAGGGGGGAGTTGTATAAGGGGTGGAGGCCAAGCCAAGCCTGGCTGTTTAGGGAGGCACAACCGCCCCAACCAGCCCTCCATGCAATTTTGGAAACCTGATGTGGCCCTCAGGCTAGAGGGTTTGCCCGCCCCTGCCTTAACCTCTGGTGAGGAGAGGAAGAAAGAACTTGGGAACACAATATTATAGGGGCACTGGATTTAAAAGCTTGTGTGGAAAGATTATGGGGGAGTGTTTGTAAATACAATATATTATGGTGAAAACCCCAAATATCTTTATCATGTGGAATCTTGGGACTACATTGAAAAGAGAAATTGGGATATTCAATTTTATTTTTTATTTAGTTATTTTTTTACAATATTCTTACTAGGAATGTAGCTATAGGCTTTATAATTGAATATTTCAGGCTTTAACATAAGATAAGTACCAGAGATTCCTCCTTCCCACCCGTTTGTATTACGATAACACCCTGACTGCTAGATGCGGTACACATGCCCATCTTAAACTCTTTAGGACAGGGATTGTCTGTATCTGAATAGGCAAGACAGACAAAGTGTGAGAGGAGGAGGCATTATTCCTGTTTAACAGGTGAGGAACACAAGATCAAAATGACTTGCCTGAGGAATTTATCGTACAGGAAATCTGTTGAAGAACCACAAATTAAACCCCAATCTCCTGAGTCCGTCTGTTGCTTTCACCACAAGATCATCCTTTTTAGTTCTATTGTAAAATGGTTATCCAAAAAGGAAGCAGTCTGGTTAGCTCAAGTTGCTGGCATGTGCTGATAGGGCAAACAGATGTACCATTGGAACCTTTTTGGCTTCATTATGTTTCCTGGCTCCATATACTGATTGGGGCAAAAATGGAACAGGAGAATCTAGAACTACATGATGGTGGTTTTTGTTATTTTTGGCAGGGGATAACTTTTGCACAGCATCCCTGGGATAGTAAGTACTTTGTCATCATCACCACCCTTTGCAAACTCTAATCTTCAGAACGCTCCTGTGAGATTGGGAAGTATGGCTCCTATTGAATAGATGGAGAAATGGAGGCACAGGGAGATGAAATGAAGTTCTCAAGATGTCAGAGGTGAGTCAGGGACGGGACTGGGCCTAGAACTTGTAACTTTTTGGAGGTTTATTTTTGAATAGCACATTTTAGTTTTTCCTTTGAAATATAGTATGTTTTCGGTAGGGGTTGCCTCATTCCACAGGAACTCTGCAGTAAAATTGAGAAGAGGAAAAGTGATGCAGCTTCATGACCAGTTGTATTTGAGCTACCGCATGTGTTGGTATTGTATAGCTTAGGGGTGGCCAAATTTATCAATTCTCTGAACTGCATACAACAATCTTCAGAAGTTTGAGAGCTGGGGCATGCCTGCTGGAGCTCAGGACATCAGCCCTGGGGAGGCACCGGCCAGGGCCCAGGGCTTCAGCCCTGCTCCTGCTGAAGCCGGAGCCCTGGCAGGCATGCCCCATGAGGCCGAAGCCCCAAAAGCCACCTTCCCACTGAGCAGAAGACAAGCCCCTAGCCCCACGACCCATAGGGCAGAAGCCCTGAGCTCTCCTACCTCACCAGTCTGATAGCTAGAGAATGGGGGGAGGGTCTGCGAATCACACTGTAAAAAGCCCCATGCAGCTTGCAAGCTGCAGTAAGGCCACCCCTAGTATAGGCAGTGGAGGCTTACATAAATGATTCTGTGCTTTTCAATACATCATCATGGCATTTTTTTGTCTGCTTCCCAGATCTGTAACACTTGCTGCATTTGTATGCATGCTTTAGGGTCTTCCTCGTAGCTTTCAGCTTCTTGGAGGCACTGCATGCGTGTGTATAGATGATCAGTTCTAGCTGAGTGATAACTCAGAGCGCGGATGTAAGCTAGCATATTCATTATATGATAAAAATATAACATAATCATCCAGTAAAGGTCACTGATGGTGTTGAATGTTAGTACAGTGTAAGCCTACAGGTTTCACAGGTATCGGGAAGGAATAGGCTTTTTAAAAATAAGTGAGAGAAATAGTGTGAGGGGGTACACTGTCAGAAGGCAGTCTTTGGTTAACCAGGAGTTGGATAAAATAGCCATTGTTTCATATTTAATGGCTGCAATTTTTGTTTGCAAATGTTCCAAAGCCACACATGTATGGAGTGTTTGTGATAGCTTAAAATACCCCAGTATTTACTCTCTGCTTGGTTTAAGTATTCGGCAGGATTCGGACAACAAATCTACACAATTTTTTATTTCTCCTCTCTAGGATTACTCTAACCTAGATCTACTGATAATGCCTAAGGTACATCTTTGATCATGTACATGTAGGAGGGATTGCTCCTTGCAGAAGATGGTTTGGAATGTTTGCTAGGAAAAGACTTCTCAGCAGTGAGTTGGATTGCGATTTGCATCCCAGGGAATTGCAAAATGAATCATCATGCAACTAGTGGAATCAGGTTTACGATCGACCTCCAAACCATTTTCAGTTGAACAGGTGCATGATTGTGTGTAAGTGTGTGTTGGAGGAGTCTGGGAGGGGGTGTTTCCTGCTGAGGCCTTGAACAGGGTAAGATATGTAACTGACCCATTTACTGGCAGCTTTTGTATCTGTCTAGGGCTTAGCTGTTTAGCCAAATGATACCTGATTCCTTCCTATAACACTCCACTTAAAACAGCAATTGTGGTGTCATGACTGAGTGCCGGGAAGCATTTTGTACCCTATTCTTGTGAGTATTGTTCACATTTATAGGCTGTTGGTTGCTGTATTAAGGCTGCCTTTAAAAGTTTTACTGTTTGCCCTCCCAGCCAGGCCTGGCTCCAGACACCAGCACAAGCAAGCAGGTGCCTGGAGCAGCACTCTGTAAGGGGCGGCATTCCGGTCATGCTGCCTCTGCTTCGCTCCTCCGGCTGTACCGCAGCTGTGCCGCCCCCTGCTTCACTCTTCCGGCTGTGCCGCGGCCGCGCTGCTCCTCGCTGCTCCAGCCTCCCCCTTTTTTTCGCTTGGGGTGGCAAAAAAAGTTAGCGCCGGCCCTGCTCCCAGCTCCATTAAAGCCCCTCTGACCACAGTTCATTGATTGTTGTTCGAGCACTGACTACAGGCTGCCTCTGCTTCTTCATTAAAAGGGGGATTGTGTTGTCTGTCCGCAGAGCAGCTGCTGCTAATACATAACACTTGTGATTTGCAGCAAGCCCTCTTGACACAACGAGGAATGTTGATCTGAGCGACGTGTTCCCTCTGCTCTGTTGGGTTTGCTGTGGAATCTTTGCTTGCCTCTTCAGGATTTTACTGATTGGAATTGTGTTCAACTTTGCTGACAAGAGTAAGATCCTTCCCAGGTGTGTGTTCAGTACTTTGGTAGCATGTCAAGCAGTATGGCAGCTGTGTTTGACCAGCTTGTCTTTGGCTTGATTAGGCTCCGTGTAGTTCCAGATATTGTAACAAACCTTGTGATTATGAGGCTTGGAAATTATCCCAGTGAATTTTGCTTGATTAGATATGATCATGGATTGCTGCAAAAATATAAATGTTGTATGGTCTGTGTAGGGGGTAGTACCTCAATATGTCTGGTATCCTCTATTTCAGAATTCCAGATGCAGAATATGTGACTGGCTGTGCTCTAAGCATGCACAAACATTTTTAAAAACATGCTGATTATTATTTGTATTTTGGTAACATGTAGAAATCTCAGATGAGTTCAGGATTCCATTTTGCCTAATGCTGTAGATGCACATAGTAACAGTTCGCCCTGCCTCAAAGAACCTACGCTTGAAATAGACCAAGTCATAGGGAGAGAGAAAGGAAAATAGTATTGTCCTCTTTTTACAGATGAGGAATTGAAATACAGAGGGACTTAGGGATCTACAGGAAGTATGTTGTGGAGCCAGGAATGAAACTTACATTTCCAGAGTCCTAGACCAATGCCTTAATTGCACGTCCTAACCTTTGTTCCTTCAAATCTTTATTCAAAATAAATTTCCTGAATGATGCCTCCAGGCAACTGTCATCTGATAACAGCTAGATAGATGGCTGGCCAGGACTTCTGATGTTTTGGGGTTTTCTTCCCCCTGAATCTGGTCAATGAAGATGCATTTTCTTGTTACAACTTCCTTTGTCCTGCCTCTAGTGTCCCTTTTTTTTCGTAAAACCCACTTATTGCATGTGGCTTAATAAAATTGTAAACTCTGTGGGGCAGGAGTCATCTTTTACTGAGTGTTTACATTTTGTCCAGTACAACGGGGCCCTAAATCTAACTGGGGGTGAGGGTCTAGATGCTACCAAAATATGAACAAATGACTTAAGCTCCTGGATGAATTAATGTTCAGAATTGAGGAAGAGAAGACCTGAACTACATTCTGGAGAGAGGAATTTTTTTAATGCCTAAATCCTTCAGTGAGATGTCCTGATAACACACTGGCTGTGGGGTTGTATTGCTGAAAACGATCTGGGGGTTATAGCAGATCACAAATTGAATATGAGTCAACAATGTGATGCAGTTGCGAAAAAGACTAATATTCTTCTGGGGTGTATTGACAGAAGTATCGTATATAAGACACAGGAGGTAATTGTCCCAGCCTGTTTGGTAGTGGTGAGGCCTCATTTGGAGTACTGGGTCCAATTTTGGGCACCATATTTTAGGAAAATTGTGGATAAATTGGAGAGAGTCCAGAGGAGAGCAAATGATAAAAAGTCAGCTTTTCTAAACCTATGAGGAAAGGTTTAAAAAAACCTTTGACATCTTTAGTCTTGAAAATAAGAAGACTGAAGGGGAATCTGATATGTCTCCAAGCATGTTAAGGGCTGTTATAGACAGGACTGTGATCGACTGTTCTCCACGTCCGCTGAAAGTAGGACACAAAGTAATAGGCTTAATCTGCAGCAAGGAAGATTTAGGTTAGATACTAGGAAACACTTTCTTACTCTAAGGCAGTTAAGCTCTGGAATAGGCTTCCAAGGGAGGTTGTGGAATCCCCATCATTAGAGGTGTTTAAGAACAGATTGGACCAGCCCTGTCAAGGATGGTCTAGGTCAGGAGTAGGCAACCTGTGGCATGCATGCCAAAGGCAGCATGGGAGCTGATTTTCAGTGGCACTCTCACAGTCCAGGTCCTGGCCACCAGTCCGTGGGGCTCTGCATTTTAATTTAATTTTAAATTAAGCTTCTTAAACATTTTAAAAACCTTATGGACAATAGTTTATGTATTACAGACTTCTAGAAAGAGACCTTCTTAGAATGTTAACATGTATTACTGGCACGTGAAACCTTAAATTAGAGTGAATAAATGAAGACTCGGCACACCATGTCTGAAAGATTTGCCCACCCCTGGTCTAGGTTTACTTAATCCTGCCTCAGGGCAGGGGCCTGGACTTTATGACCTCTTGAAGTCCCTTCCAGTCCTACATTTCTGTGATTCTATGGTCTACAGATAATGTGCGTGGCAGGATAGTTCTGTGCCCGTCTTCCATGTTTGTTTATATATTTGTGTGTTACTTGCTTTTAAAGGGGAAGGGAATGTTTGAAAAGGGGATGCTCAGGGTTAAGTGAATAGAGGAGGACCAAGGAAGAGAGCGAACGTGGTGGGAAGCACAATGGGCAGGAAGAGTGAGAGCTGGAGGGTTGCAGTTTTAGAGGAGGGGTTGGATGAAGTGGGAGCAACCACCAATGACCGTGCATCAGCTAAGGAGTGGGGTGTATCCAGAGCCCAAGTTTCCAACTGGAATGGTGTTGGGAGGCCACGAAGGCTCTCCCTGCAGCCGCTACTCCTCCCCATGTGAGGGAGAGGGGAGGAAAAGCTACGTCTCTGGCCTGGTGCCACCACTGGCTATGAGTCTAGGATTTGGGGGACTGTTTCCCTGCTCCAGCTGGTGCTGGCTGCTTTGGGGAAGGGGTTGTATATAGTGATAAGTGTGGTACAAAATACCCATAACGGATGCTGAATTTCTTCTTTTGCAACTACAGTATATCCTGGGTACAAATTTACTGTTACATGTTCAGCTGTGAACCCATCTCTGATCATGTCCTGCTAGAATGAGCAAAGCACTATAGGCAGGTGCTATGGGAGACACCCCTGTTCTAGCAGAGGGAGGAACTAGATGAGATAATAGGTCTATCCCCTCTTTCTGATTCTTGAGTCTCTGGTCACATGTGCATAGTTGGAGGAAATGGCGTTGAAAACCAAAAGAGCCTTTTGTTTTGACTTTCCAGCTTGAATCCAACTCCAACAATGCAAATCCCCCAAGCCGGGAAGGGGGTTTTGTGCAGAAATACAGCTTATTGTTGGCTGCGGTGTTCAGGCCCTGGGGAAATTGTGGCCCGGGTTTAAGCTGCTATTTCTCAATAAATGCTTTGTATTTTCTCATGTGATGCCTTAAAAATCTGGTTCTGTGCTTTCAAAAATATCGCAGCATGAGCCACAAATGAGAGCATTGGTGGAGGAAACTTTCCAGCAGTTTAAGAATTATGAGGTTATTTTTGCTTTGTTGTTTACATGCTTTTATTTGTCAGTAAGGCATTATCATGTCTGGTTCTGGCTTCCTTTATCAGCAGGAAGCACAGTGGGCCCAGAGCCCAACCCTGCTCCCAGTGATGCCTCAGTGGGTCTTTTGCTCATGACCTCGCTGGGATCATGCTCAAGCCCTGTGAAAATACTATGGAAAGGACAACTGGGGAATCTGTGTTAGGCTGGGTCTGGCATCTTCTGGGGAGTTTGGAGACAGGGGGAAACCTTGTACCTATCTTGAGTGAGCCTCTCCTGGCAGTCATGCAGAGCAGCATTGATGGGTTTGGAAGGAAGTAAAGGCTAAGCATCCCTCTCTTGCAGTGAATTAAGGCCTTTGTGGATGGCACTTGAGAAGGTTGTGGGGAGAGGTAGCTCAGTGGTTTGAATATTGGCCTGCTAAACCCAGGGTTGTGAGTTTAATCCTTGAGGGGGCCATTTAGAGATATGGGGCAAAAATCTGTTGGACAGTTTAATTGAGGATTGGTCCTGCTCTGGGCAGGGGTTGGACTAAATCAGGTGTTGGCAACCTTCAGAAGTGATTTGCTGAGTCTTCATTTATTCACTCTAATTAAAGGGTTCACGTGCTGGTAATGCATTTTAACATTTTTAGAAGGTCTCTTTCTAGAAGTGTATAATATATAACTAAACTATTGTAATATGTAAAGTAAAGAAGCTTTTAAAAATGTTTAAGAAGCTTTATTTAAAATAAAATTAAAATGCAGAGCCCCCCAGACAGGTGGCCAGGACCCAGGCAGTGTGAGTGCCATTGAAAATCAGCTCACATGCCACCTTCGGCATCCGTGCCATAGGTTGCCCCACCCCTGGACTAGATGATCTCATGAGGTCCCTTCCAACCCTGATATTCTATGATTGAGGAAGGGCCAATGCTATGTCCGAGAGAATTCATGTGCCTCCCCAGAGAAAGAGAGACAATTGGGAATCTGAGCGAACACACACACACACACACACACACACACACACACACCCCCTAACAACTATAACTAATATCTGCAATCCTCTGTTCTTAGTAACGCTGAAAGGCAAGTATGTTTCCTAGGCCTGTTCTCACCTCCAAAAGCAGTTCAGCTCCACAGCTGACATTTGAAAGATGACCAGAGTCAGTGGCCCAGATGCACTCCTCAAACTACTGTCTGTGTAGGATGGGTCTTGTTAGGGTTAAGAAGGAAGGAATTCCTTCAATGCTCCTTTTCTCTTTATCACTGACTTTTGTAATTAGGGCCATGGAGGTAAGGGCAATCAATAAGATCTGTAAACCCTTTGGAGCAGGAACTCTCTGCAGCACCCAATACAGTAGGGTCCAGGTTCACACTTGCTCTTTAGATGCTTTCACACATTCTAAGGCCGGATGGGACCATTGTGATCATCTAGTTTGACTTGCTGTGTAATATAGGCCAGAGAACTTCCCCACAATAATTCCTAGAGCATGCCACTGTGCTGTAAATATTTAACAGTAACCATGCTGTTCAGGACGTAAGCTGATCACTGTCGAGGTCAGGACGGAATCCTCCTTCACCCCAGCATTGTGCGATAGCCTGGGTGTATTGTGGGGGAATTCCTCTTTCTGGGAACCATCAGGTATCAGTCGCTGATAGGGGAGTCCATTAGATTTGCTGGGCCAGCTCTCTGGTCTGATGTGGCACATCCTGTTTTATATCCCAAGGTTTATTGTGGGCCTGGTTCTCAGAAGAGCGTGGTTCCTTTTATTTATGGTTTCTAAGGCAAGAAGGGACCACTGTGATCATCTGGTCTGACATCCAAAGTCAATGGGAAGCGAGTATAGTGTGGCCTGCTTTTTCAGAGTTTCGAGCAGCTGGAGTTCCCATTGACTTATGAGATCTTAGTGCCTATTTAAATATCTGAATGGAAGCTGTTGGGTGCTGAGCTGTTCCGAAAATCTCTTGATACCTGTTCTTATTCTATAACTCAGGACAATAGTGGTGTTTATTTCCAGCTTGGCCCTGAATATGCAGAATGATATCTTCTGTTTTCATATAGTAAACACTGAGCTTTTGGCTGTCCAGATAACCTTGTCTGTCTCTGCCACCCACGCTCAGCAGAGAAACATTTGTTAATGGCTAGGAGAGAAGTGTTTATTCCTGGAGTGTGCACTTGTTTTGGACAGTGCAAGTGTCAACACCTGCCACTTGTTTCTTTGGCTTTGTTCCTTTTTGTGGTCTCATAACAGACCTGCCATTTAAAATAATAATTTCTACTCTGGTCAAGCCTGGAAAATCAGGGCTTTGGAGTGGAGCCTGGAGATGGAGCGCGGAGTGGTGGAGCTACAGGTTTTTCTTGGGGCTGTAGCGGAGCTGGAGCACCGCTCCAAAGCCCTGCTGAAAATATACATTGTCACTTGAACTAGATGTATTCACTTAGAACTCCGTCATTTCCAGGACAGAGGTGATAGTGAGGAGGGAGCAATGCCCAGTGAGTGGCTGGATATAACAATATGACAATGATGGGTTCAGTTTTGCCAACCTCAGATGCTCAAAAGTCATGAGTCATGTTCACCAAAAAGTATGTGATTGGCTTTAAAATTGTGTAAAAATAATAGATTTGGTATTCTTTATAATTGCCTTCTGCTTTTTGAGCCTTTAGGATGCACTGGCGTCATGTTTTGACGCTTTCTCCACAGCCACAAGGGCTAGAAACTTACTTTTTCATTTAGAACAAAGGCTGAAATCATCACTAAGGCTAAGGTTTTGCCATGGTTATTTTTGGTAAAAGTCACGTGCAGGTCACGGGCAATAAACAGGAATTCACAGAAGCCCGTGACCTGTCTGTGACTTTTGCTGCTGTGGCTTGATGGTTTCCCCCGCCACCGTGGTGTCCGGGAGACATGGGGTTCCCCCTCTGTCTGCGGCAGCTTCGGAGGGGCCCCTCTCTGCTCATGGTGGCTGGGAGCTTCAGAGTGACCATATTTCCCAAAGAGAAAATGGGACACTCCCCACAGCTGCTTGTCACCTGTCAGTGGAACCCTGAGGAGGGCCACCTCAGGCGTCTGTCACCTGTTGTTGGAACCTTGCAGGGGGCCCGCTGTTGCCTGTCACTAGAACCCTGCCAGGGCCCCATTGGCTGCCAGCTCCAGAGTCCTGCAGCCCCTGGGGCTTTAAGGAAAATAATAGTTATCATGAGACTCCTGAAAGTTGGCAACACTGTTTACAACAGGCCTGCACAACTCGGAAAGCAGTGAGGGCTATATTACTGCAAAAAAACCCAGCTGTGAGCCAAAAAGCCCCGCCCTCGCCCTGCCCCCATCTGCTCCCCCACCCCACCGCTTGGCTTGCCCCACCCGTACTCACCCTGCGTGGGCCGTACAGTGAGCCCATGCGGGCCGCATGTGGCCCCCGGGCCGCATGTTGTGCAGGCCTGGTTTACAATATAGGAGCCTGGTTAGAGTAGGGATTGGATGTTGGGGTTCCTGAACTCTGTTCTGAGTTTTATCACTGAGTCAATAAGTCACTTGTGTCCTTTGTGCCTCAGTTTCCCCACAGGACAAATTAGTATTGCCTGGTCTGCTTTTTCAAAGTGCTGAGTAGCTACAGCTCCCATTTGACTTAAGAGGGGTATGGAGTTGTCAGGCACTACTGCAAATTGGTTCAAGTAAAGCCTGCCTCCTAGCAGTGTGATGAGGTTTAATGTTTGTATAGTTGGTGCTATGAGATCCTTGCATGATAGGCACTAAGAGATGCCATGTGATTGTGTTTTCAAGCACCAATCCAAATTAGAACTACTCCTCCTCTTCTAGTTGAGGGTTAAGAAGTGGAGGGAAAAAGAATGCTAGCTTAAGCACTTTTAGCCACTCATAGAGTGGGTGACTACACATGTGGCTGAAAGTTGCCTTTTAATCCAAAGAGAATTGGTATAGTATGTTTGTAATGGTAAGGAGGAGTCATCCTCTGGGTTCTTTCCCCATTCTTTTCTCCACTAGTATCTATTATATAGATGTATGTACAGCATTTAAATGAAAACAAGAGAGAATTAACCCTTCGGTAATCACATTTGGGCACATCTTGAAGCGTAGGTTGGTTCAGCTTCTGATTTTCTGGATTCTTGCAGAATTGATATATTTCTTGTGCAGTATTCATAGTCTTAATCGGAAAACAATTTCCCTCCTCTCCTTTCTGTTGCTGGGACTCTGCTTTGTCAATTTTAGTTTTTGTCTGTTTGGTTGTATTTGTCATGGCACAGGTGCCTGGGGCTCTGGACAAATGCTTTTTTATTATTTGTATCTAAATCCATTTGAGGATAAAAATACAGAATGAAAACCCTTTAAATGAGGTGATACCATGCCATCCCCGCTCCTTTTTGCCTGTATTTTGAAAAAGACAACCACCACCTCTCACACTGGTTTCTCACAGTGCAGATTCAGTTTTGCATTTCTACACGTTCATTGTAGCATGAAGTCTCTCACAAGGGACAGTCAGAGAAGACGGAGCTGAACTGACCATTTTCACTCACATGAACACAGAACCTTTAAAGGCAACAAGCCACTGTTTTAGCTGGGATACTTTGAAAGGCACTGTGTGTTTGTGTGTAACTTCTCATGAGGATGGGCAATGTGTTGTACAAATATTGTCAGTCTGTGAGTTAAATGTGATCTTTTAGAATTGAAGAGTCAAAGTGGAGCCACCAAGAAGTTGTTAGGTTACTCTTTATGAGTGAAAATATTGATTTATATGATGAGTTTGGTGCTATAACCCAGGACAACTCAGTGAAGTCCCTTCCTATAGTTAAGCCCAATCATCAGTTTAAACCAACTTTTTTACTGAAAAATTGCAAAAAGTATTTTTTTAATTTTCACCCTACTTTTGTATCATTCAAATATATAAAAATAATGTATTTTATTAGGAAAATACAGTTCATCTCATGAGATGTATGTATTATGATAATACATTAGCCGGTGTGTATCTGCAAAGCTGCCTGTTGAAGTAAGGCTATGTATTAGTTTAGAAGATGCATACAATAAACAAACAGGCGTGCAGGCAAGCTCTGAAGTGTGTGTGCATCTGAATGTACTGATGAATCTCACATCCACCATGTATGCATTTCAAGCCGTGTTAGTAGATAATGCTTTTAAGATTTGCTATGCTAAAATTGGAAGAAAACAAAAATCTGTATCATAATCCATTTCAGAACACAAGTATTCGGAAGTTTAAAAACAAACAGGTGAAAAGGATGAAGTTGAGTGTATGCGCTGCAAATGGAGTGGCCAGTTATTAAATGTAAATATTTATAGGCAAATAGTTCCAAGTCTGCAACAGTAAACTGTTTATTCAAATGAAAAGTTTTTTATTTGGGGATTAGAGATATATGGCGCATGATTCTATTCAGCAATTCTTAAACTGTGGCTTTTTGTGTGGGGGCAGGTAAGTGGCTTCTTGGGGCCCTATACTGCAGGGTGTTCTGTATTGGCCGACCCCAACACCCCCTATAGAGCTAAAGATTGTGTGATTGAGGCCTTTAGGTTCTACAGTGGAACCTCAGAGTTACGAGCACTTCAGGAAAGGAGGTTGTAACAGTGAAATGTGTGTAACTGAACAAATCATTATGGTTCTTTTAAAAGTTTACAAATGAACATCAACTTATACAGCTTTGAAACTTTACTATGCAGAAGAAAAATGCTGCTTTCCCTTAATTTTTTTGTGGTAGTTTACGTTTAACACAGTACTGTATTGTATTTGCTTATCCCCCCAACCCTTTAATTTGGTCTGTGCCGCTGCCTGATTGCATACTTCTGGTTCCAAATGAGGTGTGTGGTTCACTGGCCAGTTCATAACTCTGGTGTTTGTATCTCTCATTCCCTGAGGTTCTACTGTAGTAGGAAACAGTCTTGTCAATGAAATCCACTAAAATACCAGAGATGATAAAAGGTGAGCAAGGACAGAGCCTCTTAATAAGTCCAAGTTAGGATCAAAGATCAAACACCTGCATTTCAGAGCATAAACTGATAGGCTCACGAGTAGCAGCTTTAGCATCAAGCCTGTCAAACAATTGTAAAAAGTGGGGAGTTGACTGAGTCTTCAGAAATGCCCATCAGCGTGGCAAGTTTCTGACGGAATGAAGAATGATTTGGTTTTTATTTTAACAACCTGCTAATCAGATCAAGTGAAGTTCTTGCATGACCAAGTAGCTTTATTTATTATGATACTTTAGAATGTATTTGTAAAGTACTGTCTCTAAATAATTAATCTGCAATTGTCAAAACAAGTGAGCCAAGTGCACTTTTTGATGCATTGTCTTTGCTTTTCTAATTTTGCTGGTTCGCTAGCTGGCTAATTCACAAAATCCAACCATTCAAAAAGGGGCCTCCCATTCATTAGTACTAATTAGCAAGGTTCTGCTCTATGAATATTCCTGAATATGCTGTTTCAGACTATACAAAATATTAATACTTCACCCATGTAATGAGTGTTTTTGCAGCTATATGGTTAATTAGCTGCATCCTTCTAATTATATCCCTGTTCTTGGGAATGGTGATTTTGATGTCTGGCTTCTTCTGGTGGTTAGAATGAGCCCTCTTGAAGACTTCTTCATAAACTAATGCCAGTGGCATGTTGTCAGAAAGATATTTTTTAGGCCTTTGTTCAGATAGCTTGTTCAGAAACTTCTTTTAACGTGGACTTTTGCTATGAAAAAGCACTGCCTTATGTCATACATGATGCAGTTTGGCAAAGCCTAGGCTATAGCCTACTATTTAAAAATATATCTGTTAGGGGTGAAAAAGTAAGACGATACCGACTCCTCTCCAACCTTTCAACAGTTGAAGGATTGTTCTCTAAGATACATGTGCTTCGTCCCCAGTTTAAAATTTTCAATGGCTATCTGAATCCTCTTAATTTTGTCATTTTCTTATCATTTGCATTTAGATTAGCTGTCCGGGGGAGAGTGGGCTAGATGGCTAAAGTCTTATTTGGCTCTACCAGAAAGGTGCAGTGCTTACATAAAAATAATTTGCTTTGTTATCAATAAACATGAAAGGTGTCCATTTCAATTAATTTTCCAGTGAGGAGTCCTTATCTTAAACACATTATACTTCTACAGAAATAAAATCCCCCCTCAGTCCGTTGCTGTAAGGACAGGTTGTGATTGGAGTGGGACAGATTGTGAAGAGTAAATCTGTAGTCAGTTGTCTTGCTGGATGGTCGGGAATTATTTAATTCTCTGCTTATGAGACGTTTCTGTTAATTCAGAGGAGATTTAATGTCTCCTTGAAGCATAATTCGTCTATGCATGGTACATATTAATATGTACATCTATAAAACGGTAGTAACAAACCTCTTCGGGGCAGATTTTCCAAGTGCTCATTGTTGACCTGATGTTGACTTCAGTGGGAGCAAGGTTAGACCAACGCTAATTGCTTTGGGGAGTCCTACCCTCAAAATGAACTTTGATGGTATATAACCCCTCTCCTGTTTTAGTTTGGGGTGGTTTGTCTGTCAAACACCCCAACACCTTTCACCCTGCTCACATCCGCTGCTTGCCACCAAATGTGCAAAATCCCTTCATCAGTGAGCTGGTGCCATGTTGCTGCCTGATCAGGGCTGCAGTGGGCCACCCCGTGGTAATGAGCTGCATGTGGCTTTCTGTGCTGGAAGCAGCAGAAGCTTTGTGGGAGCAGAGGTTCAGATCCGTCAGCTCAACCTTCATGTGTGTGTCAAAATGGGGGAGAGAGGTGGAGCTACTTCAAATCATCCTTGAGTCTCCAGAACTAGATCTTGTGATTGGGAAAAGTAGATGGGTGATGAGGTGTGTTTAGATTGGAGCATGCACATTAAGAGGGGACAGGAAAAAAGAATTGGTTTGACAGCATTGTCTGTCCAGTGGCAAGGACAACATAAATTGAAAAAATTGGAGTTCTTCTTCATAAGGCAAAATGGCAGTTTTCACAGGGTCACATTAAAATCTCATGTGCATTCTAATGGTCCATCCATGCTTTGTAAGGTTTTAAAAGGTTTCTAAAGCTTCTGGTACAATAATGCCAAGAAATTTTAAATAATAACTAGGGCTGTCAAGTGATTTAAAAAATTAATCCTGATTAATCACACTGTTAAAGAATAATAAAATAGAATTTATTTATTTATTTTAGATTTTTTCTACATTTTCATATATATTGATTTCAATTACAACACAGAATACAATGTGTACAGTGCTCACTTAATATTTTTGATTACAAATATTTGCCCTGTAAAAAACAAAATAAATAGTATTTTTCAGTTCACCTAATATGATACTTTAGTGCAATCTCTTTATCATGAAATTTGAACTTGCAAATGTAGAATTATGTACCAAAAAAAACTGCACTCAAAAAGAAAACAAAGTAAAACTTTAGAGCCTATAAGTCCACTCAGTTCTACTAATTGTTTAGCCAATTATTCAGACAAACAAGTTTGTTTACATTTGCAGAAGATAATGCTGGCCACTTCTTGTTTACAATGTTGCCTGAAAATAAGAATAAGCGTTTGCATGGCATTGTTGTAGCCGGGCATCACAAGATATTTGTACCAGATGCGCTAAAGATTTATATGTTCCTTCATGCTTCAGCCACCATTTTAGAGGGCATGTGTCCAGGCTGATGATGGGTTCTTCTCGATAACGATCCAAAGCGGTGTGGACCGATGCACATTCATTTTCATTGAGTCAGATGCCACCAGCAGAAGGTTCATTTTCTTTCTTGGTGATTCAGGTTCTGTAGTTTCCGCCTCGGAGTGTTGCTCTTTTAACTCTTCTGAAAGCATGCTCCACACCTCATTCCTCTCAGATTTTGGAAGGCACTTCAGAATCTTAAAGCTTGTGTCGAGTACTGTAGCTATCTTTAGAAATCTTACATTGCGTTTTGGGTTTTGTCAAATCTGCAGTAAAAGTGTTCTTAAAAAGAATAACTAGTGCTGGGTCAGCCAAGACAGCTATAACATGAAATACATGGCAGAATGCAGGTAAAACAGAGCAAGAGATGTACAATTCTCCCCCAAGGAGTTCAGTCACAAATTTTAACAACCCTTTTTTTTTTTTTTTTAACAAGTATCATCAGCATGGACGCATGTCCTCTGAAATGGTGGTTGAAGCATGAAGGGCCATACAAATGTTTAGCATACGTTGCATGTAAATACCTTGCAATGTCAGCTACAAAAGTGCCATGCAAACACCTCTTCTCACTTTCAGGTGATGTAAATAAGAAGAGGGCAGCATTATCTCCTGCAAATGTAAACAAACTTGTTTGAGTAATTGGTTGAACAAGAAGTAGGACTGAGTGCACTTATAAGCTCTGAAGTTGTACATTGTTTTGTTTTTGAGTGAAGTTATGTAACACAAAAATCTACATTTGTAAGTTACACTTTCATGATAAAGAGACTGCACTACAGTACTTGTATGAAGTGAATTGAAAAATGCCATTTCTTTTGTTTATCATTTTTACAGTGCAAATATATGTAATAAAAAGTGAGCACCATCTTGATTATCACCACAAAAGCTTTTTTTTTCTCCTGCTGATAAGAACATAAGAAAGGCCGTACTGGGTCAGACCAAAGGTCCATCTAGCCCAGTATCCTGTCTACCAACAGTGGCCAATGCCAGTTGCCCCGGAGTGAGTGAACCTAACAAGTGAGGATCAAGTGATCTCTCTCCTGCCATCCATCATTCCCCTCTGACAGAGGCTAGGGACACCATTCCTTACTCAGTCTGACTAATAGTCATTAATGGACTTAACCTCCATGAATTTATCCAGTTCTCTTTTAAACCCTGTTATGGTCCTAGCCTTCACAGTCTCCTCAGGCAAGGAGTTCCACAGGTTGACTGTGTGCTGTGTGAAGAAGAACTTCCTCTTATTTGTTTTAAACCTGCTGCCCACTAATTTCATTGGGTGGTCCCTAGTTCTTCTGTTATGGGAACAAGTAAATAATTTCTCCTTATTCACTTCCTCCACACTACTCATAATTTTATATACCTCTATCATATCCCCCCTTAGTCTCCTCTTTTCCAAGCTAAAAAGTTCTAGCCTCTTTAATCTCTTCTTATATGGGACCCGTTCCAAACCCCTAATCATTTTAGTTGCCCTTCTCTGAACCTTTTCCAATGCCAGTGTATCCTTTTTGAGATGAGGAGACCACATTTGTATGCAGTATTGAAGATGTGGGTGCGCTATGGATTTGTATAAGGGCAATAAGATATTCTCCATCTTATTCTCTATCCCTTTCTTAATGATTCCTAACATCCTGTTTGCTTTTTTGACTGCCACTGCACACTGCATGGACGTCTTCAGAGAACGATCCACGATGACTCCAAGATCTTTTTCCTGATTAATTGTAGCTAAATTAGCTCCCATCATATTGTATGTATAGTTGGGGTTATTTTTTCCAATGTGCATTACTTTACATTTATCCACGTTAAATTTCATTTGCCATTTTGTTGCCCAGTCACTTAGTTTTGTGAGATCTTTTTGAAGTTCTTCACAGTCTGCTTGGGTCTTCACTATTTTGAGCAGTTTAGTATCATCTGCAAACTTTGCCCCCTCATTATTTACCCCTTCCTCCAAATCACTTATGAATAAGTTGAATAGGATTGGTCCTAGGACTGACCCTTGGGGAACACCACTAGTTACCCCTCTCCATTCTGAAAATTTACCATTTATTCCTACCCTTTGTTCCCTGTCTTTTAACCAGTTCTCAATCCATGAAAGGATCTTCCCTCTTATCCCATGGCAACTTAATTTATGTAAAAGCCTTTGGTGAGGGACCTTGTCAAAGGCTTTCTGGAAATTTAAGTACACTATGTCCACTGGATCCCCCTTGTCCACGTGGTTGTTGACCCCTTCAAAAAACTCTAATAGATTAGTAAGACATGATTTCCCTTTGCAGAAACCATGTGGACTTTTGCCCAACAATTTATGTTCTTTTATGTGCCTGACAATTTTATTCTTTACTATTGTTTTAACTAATTTGCCCAGTACGGACATTAGACTTACTGGTCTGTAATTGCCGGGGTCACCTGTAGAGACCTTTTTAAATATTGGCGTTACATTAACTATCTTCCAGTCATTGGGTACAGAAGCCAATTTAAAGGACAGGTTACAAACCCTAGTTAATAGTTCTGCAATTTCATATTTGAGTTCTTTCAGAACTCTTGGGTGAATGCCCTCTGGTCCCGGTGACTTGTTACAGTTAAGTTTATCAATTAGTTCCAAAACCTCCTCTAGTGACACTTCAATCTGTGACAATTCCTCAGATTTGTCACCTACAAAAGACGGCTCAGGTTTAGGAATCTCCCTAACGTCCTCAGCTTTGAAGACCAAAGCAAAGAATTAATTTAGTTTCTCTGCAATGACTTTATCATCTGTGACGGAGTCAGACCAGAAGGATATAAGAGAGTGCTGGAAGGCCGGTATATTAGTCTCAGGATGTGCAGGTCCCTGTTCCCTAGATAGCCAAACAAAGGCTATTCCAGGCCAATCAAGACACCTGGGGCCAATTAAGAACCTTCCAGAAAGGAGCAGAAACAGCTAGCCTAATTGGGACACCTGAAGCCAATCAGGGACTGGCTGAAACCAGATAAAAACCTCCCAGTTAGTCAGGTGGCCGTGGGTGTCAGGAGCTGTGGAAGGAAGTTATGCTGTTGGTGAGACTGAGTGGTGGACAACATATCATCCAGAAGGAAGGAGGCCCTGAAGTAAGGGTGAAGTGGAGTTTGAAGAAGCAGGGACTGCTGTGGGGAAGTAGCCCAGGGAATTGTATTGTGTTTTGTGCCTAAAAGGTCAGCCATCTTAGCTGATACTATTAGGGTCCCTGGGCTGGAGTCCGGAGTAGAGGGCAGGCCCAGGCTCCCCCCTTTTTTCCATCTTCCATACTGGCCTGTGATGAAGGTAACTCACTAGGTGGTGACTCTTGCCAATTATACTGAGAAAGGGAGGTCACTCTGGGGCCTAGATGAGTTTCTGAGGCCCCTAAATCTGCCAGGAAGCGCAGGACCCACAAGTACAGACTTGGAGCTTTGTCATACATCTTTAAGTGCTCCTTTTGTATGTCTATCATCCAGGGGCCCCACTGGTTGTTTAGCAGCCTTCCTGCTTCTGACGTATTTAAAAAAACATTTTATTATTACCTTTTGAGTTTTTGGCTTGCTGTTCTTCAAACTCCATTTTGGCTTTTCTTATTACATTTTTACACTTAATTTGGCAGTGTTTATGCTCCTTTCTAGTTACCTCACTGGGATCTGACTTCCACTTTTTTAAAAGATGCCTTTTTATCTCTCACTGGTTCTTTTACATGTTTGTTAAGCCACAGTGGTTCTTTTTTAGTTCTTAGACTTTGTTTTTTAATTTGAGGTATACATTTAAGTTGGGCCTTTATTATGGTGTCTTTGAAAGTGTCCATGTAGCTTGCAGGGATTTCACTTTAGTCACTTTACCTATTAATTTCTGTTTAACTAACCCCCTCATTTTTGCATAGTTCCCCTTTCGGAAATTAAATGCCACAGTGTTGGGCTGCTGAGGTGTTGTTCCCATCATAGGAATGTTAAATGTTGATCACTATTTCCAAGCGGTCCTGTTATAATTACTTCTTGGACCAGCTCCTGCACTCCACTCAGGACTAAATCAAGAGTTGCCTGTCCCCTTGTGGGTTCCTGTACCAGCTGCTCCAAGAAGCAGTCATTTAAAGTATTGAGGAATTTTGTCTCTGCCTTTCATCCTAAGGTGACATGTACCCAGTGAATATGGGGATAATTGAAATGCCCCACAATTAGGGAGTTCTTTATTTTGACAGCCTCTCTAATCTCCCTTAGCATTTCATCGTCACTATCACTGTCCTGATCAGATGGTCGATAATAGATCCCTATTGTTATATTCTTATTAGAGCATGGAATTACTATCCATAGAGATTCTATGGAACATGTGGATTCATTTAAGATTTTTACTTCATTTGATTCTACATTTTCTTTCACGTATAGTGCCACTCACCCACCCTCACGACTTGTTCTGTCCTTCCGCTATATTTTATACCCTGGAATGATTGTGTCCCATTGATTGTCATCACTCCACCATGTTTCTGTGATGCCTATTATGTCAATATCCTCCTTTAACAGGAGGCACTTTAGTTCACCCATGTTATTATTTAGACTTCTGGCATTTGTGTATAAGCACTTTAAAAACTGGTCACTGTTTATTTGTCTGCCCTTTTCTGATGTGCAAGATTCTTTATGTGAAAGTTTCTCATCTGATCTGGCCCCTCTTTTATCCTTTTCCATCCTCTCCTCCCGACTAAAACCTAGAGAATCTCTATCAGTAGACCCTCCTGTACAGCCCATATAAGTTAAATAGCCTCTTAGAATTGATATGGCAACTTCCACCTTTACATATTTTCTCTCTGTGTGTATATATATCTTACCTATGGTGTGTTCCATTCTATGCATCCGATGAAGTGGGCTATAGCCTACGAAAGCTTATGCTGAAATAAATGTGTTATTCTCTAAGGTGCTCCAAGTACTCCTGTTCTTTTTATGGATATAGGCTAACATGGCTGCTATTCTGAAAAGAACAGAGTTGTTAGCCTGACCAAATTCCCATTTGAGTAATTGCTTTTGGCTTTCCTAAATTTCTCCTGGGTATGGTAGTCGTCACTTATCCAAAACAGTGTGGGGGAGTGGGGTGCACTGAAAAAAAGCTACTCTCTTCTGCACCTGATGCATGTGTATATATGGACTTTGGGATCCTCCCGGATGAAAGATGTTAAGTGAGTGAACATTATTGGAGACCGTTAAGGAAAATATGCCAAAGGGCAAAGAACTAGTATGCATTAAAAATGGGTTATGGCAGGAGACTGACACAAATATCCGAAGTGGTTAGAAGTGCAATAATGGGGCTCTCCAGAGAGGACTACATGGGGCCAGTATTTAAATATGAAGGATTTGGAAGCAGAGAACAAGCATGTAACATTTGCCTGTGACACTAATTTGCCTCAATTAGTAAAATGTATAGAGGGCTGTGAGTAAAATCTTTCTAGATGGATTCTAGGTCAGTGGGAGAAATTGGGTAGTGCAATAGCAGATGAGATTTCAGTTTGGATGAATGTACATAATGATAAAAGGTAATCATAGGAAGGTAGGACTGGAAGGAACTTTGGTAGGTCATCTAGTCTATTCACTTGCACCGAGGCGGGACTAAGTATTATCTAGACCATGCTTGACAGGTGTCTGCCTAATTTTTTCTTAAAACCCTCCAATGATGGAGGTACAGCTTTTTGTATGTTGTCAGCTCTGGACTTGCATAAACCTCCGAGGGAAAAGATCCTGGGAATGGTTGTGTGAAGCTTGAGAGAACCTCCTTTCTTGTGTGTGAGCGAGTATCTTCCACCACAGTCTGACTGTAGAAGGCACTGAAGTGTTGTGATTGTGAAATGTTTATTTTGTGGAATTGTTTTGCCATCACTGGGGAGGAAAATTGACTTCTGATTAGAAAAAAAAGTAGCTGAATGTTTGCATTTTGGGTTATAAAGTCCTCTTCAAAAGGCAAAGCTCTTATTTACACAGTGACTGCTCTGACAAGGACAGGATGCTAATGCTCCATTAGGCCTGTACTGATGCAGTATTGTAACAGCTGTTATTGCTTTAAACAACTTGTGTCTCCTCCCCCACACCTCTTCCTGCTGCTGTTGAGAAACAAAGCAGACCCCAGCAAGATGAGTGGGAATCAGCACAATTATGTCTATAAACAATTAAAAACTAAACCAAAATTCTCATGTCTGTAAAGGCTACGTTTTTATGCACCAACCTCAAAAGATACTCTGTATCTTCAGGGGTGTGGCCAGCCCCACTATATTTCCCCTGGCTTGGGGCTTTGGGCTTGTCTGCAAGACAAGTTAGTGTGTGGCAAGTGAGGGTGTGTATATGCCACATGCTTGCCAGGTGTTAAACTGGCCATGTGGACCCTGCTACCGCACACTAAAAGAGTTCCATAGTGCAGCTTGGTGTATTATACATCTGGAGTCTACATAGCATACTGTTGCTCTGTGGAGTCATACCTTGGCTTTCAATGTAGACAAGACGTTAGTTCTCGGGCTAGTGTGTGGCAGGGAAATTTTCACGCCCTCGTTAAAAATCCTAAAAATGGTGACAAAAAGAGCTGAATAAAGCTCAGTCCTAGGACTCCAGACCGAATCTAATTTCCCATTTACAAATGAAAAATGCTATCTTTTCTTACTGCCATGACTACAAACTCTCATCCAGGGATTTGAAAGTTAAGCTGGGTTCTTTTTACTTTGTACACCCTCATCAGAAGTATAGATCCTACAAGTGGAACTTGCTCTGTATCATTTGCATTACAGAAGTCCCCAGCGTTACCAATCTAGGCCAGGTCCCCATTGTCACGAAGAATGGACAAATATAAAATAGTCCCTGTTCAAAAGAGCTTGCAGTCTAAATAGGGACAAGATGTGAAAGCTGAGTGTAGAACTCCGTTGGGGCGGAGGAAGAAAGAAGACAAGGATGACAGTGTTAGGGACACAAGGTTGTCTGTGCTAGCTAAGTACTGGAGTTGTAGGTGGGTTAAATAAGTGTTAAAATAAGATCTTATTGCTGCACAAGTCGGAGTAGGATCTAACTGGCTCATCGGTAGCTATGTTGTCTCTGTTGCTGGGGCGGGTTTCTGGGCAGGGGAGCATAGCAAAAGTGTATGTGTCAGAAAAGAATCAGAGGGGTAGCTGTGTTAGTCTGGATCTGCAAAAGCGACAAAGAGTTCTGTGGCACCTTAAAGACGAACAAACGTATTGGAGCATAAGCTTTCGTGAGCTAATATCTACTTCGTCGGATGCATTTCGTGGGTATTAGCCCACGAAAGCTTATACTCCGATATGTTTGTTAGTCTTTAAGGTGCGACAGGACTCTTTGTTGCTTTTGTCAGTAAAATAAGCAGTTGGGGCTCTGAATGTATAACAAGAGCAGATGTGTTTTGAATAGGACTGTGCTATTTGACACCATTGGTTTTCCATGCTAACTTTGATGTACAATCTCCAGGGGTATGACCCAGTGTCTGGGTGTGTGAGAGAATTGATGAACATCTCTGTAGGATTTGGTTTGGAGAATAAAATGCAGTGTCTTCTGAATTCAGACCTTGTTGATGCTCGAGATTTCAGGAACTGGAGGTTAGATACTGGAGTAGCTACGTCAGTGCAAATGCCTAATGTAGGCAGGCAAATCTGCTATAAGGCACGGTTTGCACCAGTTTCAAGCAGGAGTAAGCCTAACTGGGAGAATTATGGTTTATTGAGGGTTACCCTGGTGTAGCTGCACCGATGGCTGTGTCTGAGGTAAATCCTCCGTGTAGGCATGGCTTTAGAAGATTTGTTCAGATACATCAAACCTGACCAGGAAACCAGATTCTCAGAAAGTCCCATGTTGCTTATGGTGGATTTTACTATATGATGATGGCTCTTTAGAATTTTATTACAGCAGTGTCTTGCTGTTAAGTATCTATCCATTGGCCAATATGTAATAAGGAGTCAGTATGCCTCCTAGTGGTTAAAGCCAGGAATTTTGAGGGTTCAAATTCATGCAGCTGTGTGATGTCAGGCTAGGTTCTTGACCTGCTTTGTACAGAGACCGTCCTGGTGGAAAATGCAGCTATCTAGCTGCATGTCCAATGATAGCTAGACCTGAAAAATGACTGGATAAGGTTCTGGACATTAACATTTGTATCTATGAAAGGAAATATAAAGGATCCTGAAATCTCATGTTCCACGGTAAAACAAGTCATGCAGAAATGGGGAATGAATTCACCCTCACATACTGCATTGCATAGTTAGGTGTCTTCCAGTGGAACATCTGGTTTTGGCCACGGCTGGAGAAGAGATGAAAGGTCTGATCTAGTAAGGCAATTCCTATGATATGTGACATCTGAAGTGAGTTTACTTGGTTGGGTAAAATGCGTCACTGTGGTGAAACAAATCAACTGCAGAATGTAAAGGATTCAGTTCATCTCTCTTCCTCCCCTTCCCCGGCATATGCTTTCAGAAGGCTAGATATGAAGCAGAAAAAGAAATCTCTGTTGGATCTCCCAGAATCCAATTTGCATCTTGCAATGCTCCATGTAAAGCATTGATTTGATAATCAAGTCTGTTTTGATTTTATAAGCTAGTCTGAGGGTATGTCTACACTACCTGTGGGTAGTGATTGATTGGGGATCGATTTATCATGTCTAGTGTAGACACAATAGATCAATCCCCGAACGCGCTCTCTGTCAACCTCTGTGCTGCACATCCGCAAGAGGTGGAAGCGGAGTCGACGGGAGAGTGGCAGCAGTCGACTCACTGCCATGTATATGGCCTAAGATACACCGACTTCAGCTACATTATTCGCGTAGCTGAAGTTGTGTATCTTAGGTCAATCCTCCCCCACACTGTAGACCAGGCCTAAGTTTCTGCTTACCCCCATGGTGGCGCAGTTGGGGACAAAGTTAAGGCTGTTTGGGTGACGTAACCATGTATTCGCACACTTTTAAGATCTTTTAGGGGTTTGTGGTAAGATATTTGGCCTGGTCACCTGGACTTCCAAGGCTTTCTGATGTTTAACTGAAGTAAGTGAGTAGATTCTTTCAATCTTCACTCTAGGTTAATTCTTTTTTTACCTTGGGAATTCAGAGTTAGTGGAGAGCTGGGACTGGGAGAGGCAGGAAGAGAGGGAACAATTCCATACTGGTCCCCAGTAGAGGACTATTTGGTGCATTGTATTTTCTGTCTCTGACATCTGTGCTTCAATATTCATCTCAAGAATTCTGTAGTTATTAACTTTTAAAAAATTAAAAATGCATTTAAGTTACACTTTTCAAGTCACGATTTGAAAAAGAAAATGGGACAAAAGTTGGCTGCCAGCGATTGAACAGCTGGGCTTTGCTTAATAGGCCTCAATTAGAAGTATTGTACATCTGCCTTGAACACAGAATTTAGTGTCTCCAAAAACTGCTTAAAAGGAAGCTAAGGCTGAATGGAAAAGCTCTCTAAAAATGCCACTTGAGATCCTAGATCATGAACAAAATGTAATCAGTATCAGTGTAAGGAGAAATATCAATATAACCGAAGCAGGTCTACGCTACCCGCCGGATTGGCGGGTAGCGATCGATCTTTCAGTGGTCAATTTAACACGTCTAGTCTAGATGCGATAAATTGATCCCCAAGCACTCTCCTGTCGATTCTGATACTCCACCACCACGAGAGGCACAGATTGGGGAGTGGCAGCAGCCAACTCAGCGCCCTGAAGATGCTGCAGTAAATCGACCTAAGTACGTCGACCTCAGCTGCGCTATTCTTGTAGCTTAAGTTGCGTATCTTAGGTCGATCTCCTCTCCCCACCCCATAGACCAGGGCAAAATAATGTCCTCTTCTATCTATCTGCCAAGATCCAAGTTAAGGTTCTGAGTGGCTTTCCCCCATCTTGGGGTGATGGTGGCATCATGACATCACAAATGCCTTTAGCAGTGAAATGAGTTGCAAATACTTGTGTGCCGTGTGTACCCTTGCAGAATTGTTGATTGTGGGCAAGGGTAGTGATTTTGTAAGTATGTTAAGGGAAACTTGAGTTGATGGCTGAGCTCCTTTTGTAAAGCTGATTTTAGCTTTTATTCTCTCTAATTCTTATTATTCAAAACAGTTTATTTTTGTGACTACTTCATTGATGTATGGAAGACTCTACAGCAGTTGCCGGAAGGGGGTGATATGTGAACAAGCAAAGAGCAGCATAAATTATAGCGTGTGAAGAATTTCTCCCAAAGCATTAAAGGGTAGTGACCCAATCACGCTTCGATTTCTAAACCCCTAAACATCCCCTTCTTTGGAAAGCCTCTCCCACCCCATCTTTAACATAGTCTCAGCTTTTGTCTACACACAAAAGCTGGACCACTTGAACAATAGTTAAAGCAATACAACCACCCTAGTGTGATTCAGTTCTTCTGCTATAAAGGTGCTTATACCGGTACAGCTTAGTCCCATGCTGGAAAGAGAATAAGCTATACTATAAGGCATCTTTTTAACTAATACAGCTGTGCCCACATGGTGGTGGTGGTGCGGAGGGGAGGTTGTACCAATGTAATTATTTCAGTGTTTGTTTTTTAAAGAAGATACCTCAGGCATAGCGAGACCAGTACAAAATCCATATCTTGACAAGGTTTAAGGTAACACCCAAATATAAAAGTTTGGCTCACTTCATGGCCTTGTGGTTTACTTCCTTAGCATATGAGTGGCCAGAGTTCATTTCTGTTAAGTCCTAGGCCTGCAGGAAGTGGGAGGCCTGCCAGAAGGTGTGTCCTCGGCACCTGGCAGTGGAGAGAAGAGAGCTGAAGACTTTTGGTTTATTCCCACAGGGATTCTTCTGACCTGACCCAAAAGCAGGGCCAGTGGGAGTCTTGTCAAGTCCTGGGAAAAGTTACCAAGATACAGTATTTGGAGGCTTTGGGGTTAGAGAAGGCAGTTTTGAACTAGGGCAGGAAGCCTGCCCATTATGTTGTTAGTTCAGATTTCTAAACTTCTTCCACTTCTTGTTCACACATGTGCTGGCTTGTCCCAGCCATTATACATCCAGCATGCTCAGCTCCCAACTACAGTATTCAAAAATAATGAGTCTGCACCCCCACAATCACGAGATTGACTTATAAAAAATCTTGAGATTTAAAAAATAATAAATTGTGCAGACGTCTTCTCTGCCTTCTGGTTGTTGAGCCTTTAGAGTGCACTCAGTTCATGTTTTCAGGCTTTTCTTTATACTTAGGAGAGCTAGAAAATCATGTGTTAAATGAAAGCTGGGATTCTCATGAAATCGGCTGCCGCCAGGAATTTAAGAAAAAAATTCAAATATTGCGAGACTCATGGTTGGCACCACTGTGTGTTTTGGCTTTTTACTCCTTATGCGCCTGTGTGTGGATGCACTCTTGCAGGTGTTTTGTCTCATACTTGTAGATGTTCTTAATCACTCCGAGTAGATGCAAGTATACATTGATCCTATGCCTCCCAAATATGAAACCTCCTATGAGAATTCAGCAAAGGACAATCAACTGGTAGAGCATTCTTCTGGGGGTAAACTGAAGAGTAGTCCTTTGTGTGATAAAGAAAAGCTGCTGCGTGCTGCTTTATATTTTTTTTTCTGTCTCGTTTTAAAATATTTTGCTTCCAGTCTTCAAGGTGTCCTTCTCTTTGTCAAAATGGCATTTAGTTCTAATCCCATACTGATCATATTACTTCATCAGTGACACATGGAGGCTATGTGGGTATATGAGAAGCTTCTTTGGAGTGATGGTGGCAGGTGCTGAGCGGTGCTTAACGCTACCTTGAAGTAATTGTTTACTTTTGTGTAAAGTCTAATTAGAAGGAGGTTGCTTGAAAACCTGGTTATCAGATTCACAGGCTCTCCCCTGAGCTCCAGAGAGCTCAAATCTCACACAGGTGGCCAGAGAGCAGTAATGGGAGCAGGACTTGAGAGACCGAAGGCTCCGATCAGACTCTTCTGTGGGGAAGATATAGGAAACTGTACAACATATACTTTTGGGGTAGAACAGGAGACGATGGTAAGGCTGGCAGATCACTATGTGCTATTACTCCAGGGATCCTTTGGTTTTGGCCTTACAGGCATTGTCCACCTACGAAGACAATTTTAGTTTAAAAAGGTGTTTTTATGAATTTTTAAATGAAAAAAGAACAGAGGGAAAATTTCTTCCTCTTTGTGGGAAGGGATAAGTCCTAGCTATTGTATTTATATATGTGCTCCAACAGCACCTAGAGCTGAGATTAAGGGGCTCTCTGCATGAGGTGATGTACATGTAATTAGTGAGAGACAGCCTCTGCCCCAAAGCATTTAGAGCTGGGGTCTCAAACCCGTGGCCCACGGAGTTATTTCTTGCGGCCTTCCATAAGCACTTACTCGACCGGCAGCTAAGCTCTCCTCCCGCCTGGTTTGTAGCGAAGGCATGTGATTAGGTTTATTATCCTAGTGTCCTGGCTCAATGGTTACAGGTACACTAACACACGAGGGAGTTAACACCTTAACAGAATCCAGTCAACTTATCTCTTTAATTGTGTGTGTCCTTATGAGCACACTTCTTAAATGAGGAAAAAAAAAATCTTAGATTAATAAAACAGAACTGGATCCTCATTTCCCTATCTGCAAAATGGGGGTAAATTATACTTCTCCATCTGCCAAAGGGAGTTGTAATGTTTGCACAGTGCTCTTACGTTCTTGGATGAAAGATACTATGTAAGGGCAAAATGTATTCTAGGCATTCTCTTATTTGCTTTGTCCCTATTCCTCCAGCTGTCATGAGGCATGCTGACAAAAACTGGGCTTCTGTCATCAGCGGGTTGTTGGTGCCTTGTGATTTGCTTTGATTTAAATATTCTCTCCCCCTCCCTCCACCGCCAAGCATATAAAATGATTCCAACATTTCAGGTAGAGCCTAGCACACTCTCTTCTTTCATTTACAAACCATCTGCTGCTTACATTTGCCCCTCTTGCCTATCCCATCCTGTTCTGTGCCTTTTGTGTTACAGATGTCCTGTAGGATGGTGTTGCTGGATGGCTACCTTTTGATCCATGTTTTTTATGCAGTGTTTGTTCTTGCAGCCTTCTGGTCAAAATTCAGGGAGAGCTGTGGTAATTTCTGTCTGCATTTTTTGAGATATTTGATAAAGTTCTGTGGAATAGGAAAACAGTTGCCCTCCTTCCAAAGGAAATCAGCTCTCACATGTTCATGAACCATGCATTTGGTGAGTTAACTATTATAATTGTTGTTTTCCCTACTATTAGTGACATCGTTAATACTGAATACTTGTGTGGCTCTTTACAAACATTAATAGTTAAATGAATGCTTAGTAAGACTTGTACATTCATTGTTTCCAAGGCATTAACACTAAGCATAAACATTTTACTAGACTTACTGAGAAGAACAGTCATGACATCTGGATTCTATTCCAGATTCCTAGAACCTTCCTGCTTGATTTGAACAAATCTGTGCTTCAGTTTTCCCATCTCTAAAGTATAGATATTACTTACCCTCGTGGAGCTTGATTGATATTTTAAAGCATGTTGACATCCTTGATTGGAGGAAGATGCTATCGAATGGCAAAATATTATAGGAAGTCTTAGAATGTTTCAGTTCAGAATAGCTCTGCTGGAAGTAGGACCACAGTGAGAGTATCTGATGGTACCATTGCCATGTATTTCCATGTGGCAATACCTTGGAGCCACGGAACATTTCTCAGATTTTTGGTCAAGAAATCACTGTGCCGGTTTGGTGTATCTGTGGTACTGCGTGTTCACAAAGCGCATAGCAGTGGACATAGCTAAGGAAAACTCTTGATTTCTTCATTTCCCGCCTTCACGGCTGGTTGAGCAGAGACTGGTCCGAAGCTCAGGTATTGTACAGTGTGACTGTTCTCCAATCCACCTTCAAAGTGCTTGGATTGTTCATCAGCACAACAGGTACTGCAGAGGGGAAAGAAAATCTCTGATAACTGTGTGTTGGGCATGCATACACCTGAAGTGCAGTGGATCCATGCAACACATCCTGAAGAACAACAGTCACAGAATAAGTCAGTGTCCATTTTTTCTTAGTTCCTAGATTGGTCCTCTCATTATGTGACATATTTTATTCTCTCTTCCATGACTTCCAGCTCAGGGGTTCAGACCTTCGAAGTACTGAGCATCCTCATCTCCAGCTGAGGTCGATAGTTGTTGAAGGATTTAGAAGATTAGATTTGTTACCCAATTTTCCCTGCCCTACTCTCACTGCACTTTAAAAGATTTGCATCTGTTTATTTGGGTGAATTTATTGTGAGAGAAGCCACTGCAAAGGCTCCCATGTGAAATTTAAAAAGGTCCTTCCCCAGAAGATAAATCTGAACTGTGTGTCAGTGATTTCTTTAACATAATAAATCATTGCATGTGAGCAGTACATGCTGGGAAAATGGTTCCATTCCTTGCTTACCCTTGCAGGAGTCTCATGCCAAGTATGTAGCTGGAGCACGAAACTAGGACTCCCTTCCCTCCCTCCCTCTGTTTTCTGGTGTTTTAAGAGGGAATAGAAAATATTCAGTTCAAGTGAATAACAAAACAAGTGAGGTTAAAACTACACAGATATAGAGCCAAGTATCTTGACAATCATTTCCTCATTTATATACCTGCAGAGATCTGAGCGTATGCTGCTGCATTTCCCACTGGGATTGCATGAAGCAGGGCAGGGGAGCCCCAAGTTCTTTCTTTTTGTTGAAGTCTAGGTTTTGTGGGTGCTCTGTCCACCTGTCTGGATTTCCCTGGCTGCCTACATGGCCCTCTCAATGGGAGTGGTGTGCAAAGTGCCCTTTCCTGAACTCAGGACTTAGCACAGGAGTGGGCAAACTTTTTGGCACCAGGGCCAGATTGGGGTTGTGAAAGTGTATGGAGTGCCTCCCCAAAGAGCCTGGCCCCCACCTTCTATCCATCATCTCCCACTTCCTGACCCCTGACTGCCCCCCTCAGAACTTCCGAACCATCCAACCCCTCCACACTCCAGGTCCCCTGCCATCCAACTCCCGCACACTCCTGGTCCCCTGTCTGCCCCCTCCAGGGACCCTCCTGCCCCTAAGTGCCCCCGGGACCCCATCCCCTATCCAACCCCCACCTGATCCCTGTCCCCTGACTTACCTGACCCCTATCCACACCCCCGCCCCTTAACAGGCCCCCCCCGCCGGACGCCCCACGCCTATCCAACCCCCGACCCTTGACTGCTCCAACCTGTATTCACACCCCTGCCCCTAACTGCCTCCAGGACCCCATGCCCTATCCACCCCCTCCCATTTCCTGTCTCCTGACTTCCCCCTGGAACACCCTGCCCCTTATCCAACCCTCCATGCTCCCCGCCCCATTACCATGCCACTCAGAGTGGCAGGAGCTTGCAGCCACGCTGCTGCAGCGCTGCCCGGAAGGAGCAGCGGGCCAGAGTGACGCGCTTGAGGCTGTGGGGAGAGGGGACAGCAGGGGAGGGGAGAGGGGACAGCAGGGGAGGGGCCAGGGCTAGCCTCCCTGGCTGGGACCTCTCAGGGGCCAGGCAGGATGGTCCTGCATGCTGGATATGGCCTGTGGGCCGTAGTTTGCCCACCCTTGACTTAGCAGGTAAAAATTTCCACTTCACTTCTCTTATTTTTAAGACCTCCTGACTCTCCTGTGTGAAATACTGAAAACCATTGCTTGGCATTTGGAAACAATTCTGCATCTGTGTCTTCTTCCCCTGTACAAGGTTCCTTTCCCATCTGATAACTTTACCCTCCCTTTGCAATGTCACAGTTGTCTGCTGTGGCAACTTGTTCAGACAGCACCCGCAACGTCTGGTGCAGGAATAAATATTCCACACTAGCAAGTAGATAGATCCTCAAAGAGCCTATTTCTGCACAAAAGTTCTTGAGAGCAAAGCAAGGGAAGAGAACTGTAAGAAATACATGTGCACTTTTTTTGATCAACACCTAAACATTAATTGTCTGCAATGCTATGGAAAAGTGACTGCACTGTAGAAATTAGAAATGGGAATGACTTCTTAGGTCACTTCTTCTAACCCCTGTGCACACTGCACAATTGTTTTCTACAGTACATTTTCTAATGGGTTTATTATCCAGTCTACTTTTTAATTGTGCTTAACAACAGGGCACTTGCCACTTCGTAATGGAGCTCCCTATAGGGAACTCCAGCCTGTGTTTTCTCTCTCAAACTTTAATTCCATCGCTCCACGCTGTGCTTCTGTGTACCACACTAAATAATTCCTCTCCCTTCAGATATTTGCAAGTTGTCATGTCTCTTAACTGTCTGGTAGCCAAGCTCTGCATTTCTAGCTCTTTCTTCATCAGTTGGTCTTTCCAGCTCCTTGACCAGAATGGTGTAGCAAAGAAGAACTCCTTCCAGTTTATTCTGGTCTCTTTTTTGTAACGGATCTTGGAACTGAACATTTGTACTCTGCGAACACTGAACTGCTCTGCTATCCTACAGCCCTCCCTGTTTGCAGTCCCTTGTTTGATTAGACTTTTTGAGTCCTATATACCAGGCCTGCACAACATGCGGCCTGGGGGCCACACGTGGCCCGCAGGGAGTAAGTAGGGGTGGGGCAAGCCAAGCGGTGGGGTGGGGGAAAGCGGATGGGGGCGGGGTGAGAGTGGGGCTTTTCAGCCCACAGCTGGTTTTTTTGCAGTAATATGGCCCTCGCTGCTTTCCGAGTTGTGCAGGTCTGCTATATACTTGTTTACTCCTGACTTTCTGATGTCTGTCACACCTAACTTCAGTTTCTGTTTGGCCTCTCTCACTGGCTAGCTTTCCCCTCAGCCGACCTTTTATTACTTGACACTTTTTTAAAAAAATAATAATCTGGACAGATCTGTCCTTCTCTTCACTGCTCTGCCCAGTTCTCTCCGATCCAGTACGATTTATTCAGTTCACACTCTTTAGCGGGGGTCTCTGCAGCTTAACAGAATTGATTCACTCCAGTAAACTTGGAAAGAAAACAGTTATTCCTTAATGTTCTCTCAGTTTCTTTTCCACAGTTTCCTTAGTTTCAAATTTTTTTAAATGGAAGAAAGCTCATTGAGCTCCAGCTCTTTGTAACTACTTTCTTTTCTAGCTGGCTGGCTTCTGAGTTCAGCCACTTGACATGCAAGTGGAATTAACTTATGCTGCTTCATAAAATGCTTTTTATTCCAAAGGATCCCTGAATCCTTTACAACTATACATGTGTAATCTTCAGGTGGACTAGATTTTACTTCACTGTCCTTTTCCAGTGCCTAAAAACTCCAACTTCCATAGAAAAGCACCTGGAGACCCTGAATTCATTCACTAAGGATTTTCAGCACGACTGTTCAGGATCAACCTCCCCACAATCAAGTGCACAAAAACAACAAAAGAAATTAACTGAATTCTTAAGTACCAACTTGATAAAATCTTATAATGATAAAGCAGCATAATAATAACTTAATTTCTACAACATAACATGGATACTTTGTAATCCACATACATTATCTTCACAGTTATACATTAACATAAATAAAGAAAACAGATGAAATCTAAACAGGTCAGTTCTCACAGAAATACAGTGAGAAGAAGAAACAGTGACTCAGACACAATTCATTCCTACTCCTGTCCCTTAGATCTCTTAGAGATATCTCCCCAATAGGCACATGGGTTGCATATGCGCAGTACCATGGAAATATGGTCAGTCGCCTGTCCAGTGGCAGAATGGTTGTCAGCTGAAACGGTAGCCATGCTCTACAGTGAGAAGAGGGGAAATATCAGACATTCTTATATTCTTATTCTTATACTCCGTTTGCTTTGCGTGGATAAGATATCATCATCTGAAATCCCACCTGCCTTCCTTCCCTGCACACAGAGGAAACTGCATGGTTTTCAGCAGAGTTGGTTTTAGAAAAAAAATTTTTTTTCATAAAAAATGGTTCATTCTTGCCTTTTATGAAACTTTATAAGAAATGTTGAAACTTTTCTTTTATCAAAAACCTAAATCAAAAATTTCAATAACTGTTTCTGAGAAATTAAAAAACAAAACACTATTGTGTAACATCTTTAAAAAGAGAGAGAGAGAGAAATCATTGAGAACTTGGAAATAAGAACATCAACATTTTTTGTGAAACTCTTTTCTCTCATGAATTTCTCTCTCATGGAAGCATGAAGAGCCGCATCTACCCTGCTAGGATGGGGTTCTGCGCAAATCCAGCTCTGAAACAATTGAAGCTTAGACATCTAAACCATCTTTTCTGGCAATATTTTTGTTTGGGTCTCCCTGTGAAATAAAATGGGAGCCGGGAAGGGAAATGTAATGGCACAATGACTCACCTCTGCAGCGCCTCCTGCTGGTTGCCTGGGAATTAGCTCTTTCCAGCTGTGGAGTGCCCTCTGCAGGCCGGTGTCTCGCCGTCATTGGCCCCCCGTGTCCCTCCTGCACCCCGGTGCCCTTTTATCCGGGGTGCTGCCCTCTGGCAATACCCCCACACTTTCCCTGAGTCTCCCCTCCCCAGGGGAACCCCAGCTCTCTATCCTCAGCTTGGCTCAGTATAAGGCTACTGCCAGTCAGCATCAAGCCCACGCTCCCTGGGACAAACTGCAGTGTAAAAGCCACACATCATGGGCAAGGGGGCTTTGGACCTGCTGCCTTTCCCTTAAGCCCAGTACCCTTTTAGGCCTTCGTATCAGGCTGCAGCCTGGGAGGTCACCAGGCCTGAGCTCTCCAGCTCAGCCTGCCCCTTCCCCAGCACTGCTCCACGCCCTGTACCCTTTGCGCTTTCAGACAGCCAAGTCCGTCTTCCTCTTAAGGCTGGAGGGAGACTGTCCTTGGGGCCTGGCCACAGCCCTCTTATAAGAGCCAGCTGGGCCCTAATTGACCCAGCCACAGCTGTGGCTGCTATTCCAATCCGCTTTTTGCTGATTTCCCAGCCGCAGCCCTCTATAGGGCTACCTTTTAACCCTTCCAGGGTTGGAGCGGGTAACTATCCCACTACGGGGACAACAGTCCAGATCTTTCTTTGAGGTGGAGAGCATGTTGCTTTTGCTCTTGTTTCTTCCTGTAGTGATTTCCCTTTCCTCAAGCCTGTTTTATCTGATTTGCAGTGTGGGTGGTGATCTGGTGGGGATAATGTCAGAGGGGTATGTTGTGAAGTAGTGAGAGACTCAGATATAAAAATTGGACTCCAAAATTGTGATTGTAGGCGGACAAGAACTTTTGCTCTGGCACAGTTAGTCTAAGCTTGCACCCACATTTTGTGCGTCAAAAATGCTATTCAAGGTTGAGCTGCTGAGTACCAGATGTAAAGGGGGAGGTTCTTAGCATCTCTCTCTCTAGAATAAGGAACTGCTTCTCTGTTCTTGGCTGAATGTGTGATCGTTGGTGATGAATGTTGCAACCTTTTGCTAGTTTTATAGGATTTTTAAAATTATGTTTTAGGACTTTTGGAGAAGGGTCAGTCCACAGATATTCTGTCAACCATGACTATAGACTTCTCAAAATGACTGTGGACTTGCTGACTGACTGTTTAGCTACATATTTACATTTGAACTGTGCGCTTTGAGCAAGAAATTATTGGAAGGGGGATGTTCTTCATTTGCTTAAAGTTGGAGTAATCAGACTCTATTAGAGATGCCAATGACTGGGAATATCTCGTTTCGATTTGCCAAGGGACTCTTGAGGAAAGAAGAAACAGCAAGGCTGCTATCTTCAAAATTTGAAGGAAAAAAGAAGCCATGGCTTGCTTCTGGTTGCTGGCCTCTGGCTGTGCAATGCCACCATGTCTGACAGAGATGCCTGTGCTGCCTCTTCCCTCCTGACTGGCCGCTGACAAGTAGGAGTCCAGCAACACACATCTAAGATTCTGTATCCACAAGCAAGTTGACCCATAGCTGGCCAACAAGTCTGTCAGCACTGAAATAGTTGTGCTGCAAAAACTGACTAATCATTTCAATCATGTTCCAATATGCGACAGAGTGTACCAAGTGCAGAGGCCCCCTGCTGGAGGCATCAGGGTCCTACCAGTTGTCCCAGAAAGGAGCAGTAGAGCAGTCCTCCAGGCTGCCTAGAATTGCAGCAGGGAAAGCAGCCAATAAAGGCCCAGGAGGGCTATATAAAAGGAATCGCAGAGCTAGAGTCAGGCAGTTGCTGCCTGGAGCTGGAGGAGTGAGGTTGGTGTTTCTGACTGGCTGAAGGAGCTACGGGAATGCAGACAGAGCAGTTGCTGGCAGGGACTAGGAGAGCAAGAGGGAGCTCCTGGCTAGCTGCTGGGACTTGCTGTATGCCCTGAGGTAAGGTGATGTGTTGGTGAAAGTGCTGGGGCTACAGGGAAGTGGCCCAGAGAACTGTAGCAGCATAGTAAAGAGTTAAAGGGGATGCAGCAGCATGTGGATGCTATTCACAGGGTTCCTGGGCGTAGTAGGGGTGGGAGCGGTTCCTCCTCCTTCCCCATGGCCACAGGGGAGTGGCCTTACACTCAGAGAGAGGATTGAAGACCCCCAAAAGGTCAGTGATACTGGACTTTATTGGACCTTAATACACCCTCAGAGGGGGAAGTGAACAGTTAGTGACTCAACTGAAGGGCTTGGGTTAGCAAAAGGCCCAGAGATGGCAAAGACATTGCCTCCAAAGAGGGAGCCCCGGGGGCACGGACCCTACCAGGACTGTTGAGGGCACTAGAAGGCTTTGTTGGACCGATACTCGAGAAGGGGTCTGCTTTGTTCGTGACTCACATGAGACTTGGTCTGAGGGCTGAATCACTGTAACCTGCCTTTCTCACAGGGGTCACTGCAAGCTGAGAGAGGTGCAGGCACACTGGAAAAGAAGCTTCATGAAACTGAATGAAATGGCAAGAGTCATGACAGCCATCCTATGTAGTTCTTGATCTTTTGGGTTTGTTTTTCCAGTTTCTTCTAGCAGAAGGACATATTTTTATCTCACCATTCTCTAACATGTTTATTTTAACTCCAGCAGATTCCTGGTAATGAGCATGTGCGTATAGAACTCCGAGTTTATCTGCAAATGACACCTGTCAAATAATCTCTCAAACACTTGAAACAGCCATAGGTTAAATAGCCACGATGTCTGAAAAATATCACTCAAGTGTATATTTTATGGTTAGGAGTTGTATGATTTCCGTGAGAAATCATGTTGTCGTCACCTGAAATTTGTACTGGAATTTTGAATGTAACAAGCTGTATCATTTGAATTGAATTGAATATTTCATGTAATCCTGCAGTGAGATGGGGAGAAGAGATTGTTGCCTATATGTTTTAGCCTTGTTTGGCCTCAGAGTTGGCCCAACATCAGCTTGAACTTGGGAGTGATTTGGTGCTCCCCGTACCAGGCATTAAGCTGGAATGCAGATATGTCCACTAGCATTGTGATTGATAGTGCCCTGTTATTTTGGGGCTGATGGATAAACCAAGACTGCTCCTATCTCAAATTATTAGAAAAAAACTTACAAATAATTTTTGTTTTATTTTATGTGGTTCAGTCAATCTGATGATTTGATTAATTTGCTTTGATTTTTTTATTTTATATATTAATTTTATTTTACACTTTTGATTTAGTTATTTACTTAACTTAATACAGTTGGAATCTTGGGTTGATTTCCCTCTCCTGTTCCCATGAGTTTAGGACAGGAGGAAGTCCCTGGGTACATAAAAGACAACTCTGGGCCCCACCTAGTAGTGGTCCATAGTAGTGAACCATAATCTTCAGTGTTTTTTGTAGGTGCTGATGTTAAATGATTTGTGGACCCAGGCAATGACAGTCACAGCTCACAAGCATTATTAACACATGGAGTTTTGTGTCTTTTCTTTTCCTTGGTGATAACTTTATTCCACTGCATTACATTTGTTTTTCAGTGCTTGCGAAATGTCCTGGAATGGACATTTTCAGAGCTTCTTGAAAGACCGTCTATGTTCTAATGAGGAAAGCGTGGGCTGAACAACTGCTGGCATACTGCACAGTAGAAAGAGATGATAGAAGAGAAAACAGCAAAGTAGTTGCTGAGAGGAAAGGGGATGGGGAAGGTTGGATCCAAGGCAAAAGAGGGCATCTGTTATGATGTGCACAAGGCCTTTTTTCTTCAGTTTTACTACTTCTTTTTTTTTTTCCTGTAAAATTCCCAAGTTTTACAAAAGCTGTTGTTTGGTTGTGTTTGTGTTGTTGTTTTTTTAAGAGATGTTTTAGTTTTTTTTCCCACACAAATTTTGGAGCACTCAAAGAGCTTGGCTTGTTTAGCCAACCAAAGGAAGACTGAGGGAAGTTATGATTGCTCTTTATAAATACATCAAAAGGATAAATACTGAGGAGGGAGAGGAGTTATTTAAGTAAGTGCCAATGTGGACACAAGAGCAAATGGATATAAACTGGCCATTAACAAGTTTAGGCTTGAAACTAGATGAAGGTTTGTACCATCAGAGGAGGGAAACTGGAACAAAACCCAACTGCCTTCAAGAATGAGCTTGATAAGTGTATGGAGGGAATGGTAAGATGAGACTGTTCATAATGGCATGTAGCTGATCTGCGACTGCTAGTAGCAAATATCCCCAAGGGCCGGTGATGGGACACTAGATGGGGAGGGCTCTGAGTTGCTACAGAGAATTCTGTCCAGGCCAAAATGCTCAGAGTCCAGCTGACTGCCATGTTTGGGATCAGGAAGGAATTTTCCCAGGGTCAGATTGGCAGAGACCCAGGGTGGTTTTTGCCTTACTCTGCAGCATGGGACATGGGTCACTTGCAGATATAAACTAGTGTAAGTGGTGAATTCTCATGATTTAAGGTCTTCAGTGACTCAGCCAGAGGTTTAGGGGTCTGTGACAGGAGTGGATGGGTGAAGTTCTGTGAACGACCGTGTGCAGAAGATCAAGATCATGATGGTCCCTTCTGGCCTTAGTTTGAGTCTACGTGAAAATACTGACTGTTTTAATCCAATACAGTACATCAGGTAGCTATGGTTATGTGAATAATAAATTAGTTTGAAGTGTAAGTGTGAGGCCATCTGTTAGGATAAGCAAGGCAATGTCGTGGAAGATGCATATAGAAGCATGCATGTACATACTGTTAATGTACCGTTCATAAAAGAAGCTACAGCATTAAACTGCTTTTCCATTTGATACTTCTTGTTTTTCTCTATTTGTTGTTGTTTTTTCTTTCTTCCTGCTCCCCAAATTTAATGCTTCTATTTAACTAGAAGACTATTCAATTTTGCACTGGTTTTCACCTGTTTAATTTTTGGAATAAATGCCAGGAAATTTTAAACAAAATAAACACTAAAAATGAAGGGCTTTGCATATGTAACACCTATATAATGCTCAGCACCTTCAGAGGGCTTTGCATGCTAATTCTTGTAGCAGTCCTGTGGAGTAAGGAAGAATGAGCTCCATTTTTTTAAGGTATGGAAACTAGGGGTTTGGCTACATTTGAAATTTGAAAGCGCTGCTGCGGGAATGCTCCCGCGGCAGCACTTTGAAGTGTGAGTGTGGCCACACACAAGTGCCGGGGGAGAGCTCTCCCATTGCTCCTGGTAATCCATCTCCACGGCTCCCAGCACTCAGAGCCTGTCCACACTAGTGCTTTAGAACGCTCACGAAGGTGATTTTTCACCCCCTGAGCCAGCAAGTTAGAGTGCTATAAAGCGCCAGTGTAGCCAAGCCTTAAGTCATGCAGGTTGTGACTTTCCAAAGTGATAGAACTGGGATTCGAATTCGGTACCTTAAGGCTCACAGCACCATTCTTGGTCCATTGGGCCATGCTGCTTCTCAAGACCATCCTGCAATACATTGCATTGTAGAGTCTTGAACTGCTGCAACATTAAGAGGCAGTTGAGATATTCTTTGAGATTTCCCTCGAAAACATGAGATTTTCTAGTTAGTACTGATGGTGGCCTCTTTGCAGGGACGTTCCGTGGCGAGATGCAGGGATCACTAGATTTCTATCCCCTCTCCAACAAGCAAATGATGTGCTCACACAGAAAGTGCAGGTTATGCTACGAAAACTGAGTGGTATTGCTCCTGTCTGATCCCTTAGAAATACGTTGCTGCAGATAATGGAGAATGCAGTGCTGGTTCTAGGCACCAGTCCAGGGAGTTCAAGGGTGTGTTTAACATCCAGTATGCAAAGGTTTTGTTTAATTTTGGTGTGCAAATTCCTAAAAGGCTTATGCCCATTTTAAAAGATTTAACGGTGCTCCTGTCTGCATGTGGTATTGTGCTCTTTTAATTGCAGTATAGACATATCTATAAGACTAGCTATGGAAAAGACTCTATTGACCCATTCCCTCTCTGTGACTCCTTGCAATTCTGAAATAAGGAAAAAAATTAAGTGACAAAACATGCTGTGCACCTGAAAATAATGAGCGTTCTCACCTTACCTTGTATAGCTCTCCCTCCCCCTTGATTGCTGTAAGCTGTCTGTCTTGTTTAGTGTTGTGTCTAACCTAGATAGGAGATTCTTCCGAACAGACAGCATCTTGTGTACCTAGGGCGCATTGAGGTATTGTGTTTCTGTGGGTAGTCAACTAGACAGAGATCCAGGAGACGTAGGTTCTAGTAGTCCTTGGGTATGCACCTCTGTGTGCCACTATTCACTTTCTTATCTTTTTACTTGTCTGTTTAGTTTCTAAGCTATTCCAGGCCAGGAGTATCTCTTACTATGAATTTGTACAGTTTCGAGAATGATGGAACCCCAATCTCAGTTGGATTGTTCTGTTACATTTACTATTGTTTTGGCCACCACTAAAAATATATGGCTTCATCTTCTTCCTTTGGAAGACTCTACTATAGTCTATGGCTCTCACTTTTTTGGGCTCGCTTCCTAATAAAATCAGACTTAAGTGTTACCTTTCCAAATTTCATGTAATTATTTCCGTCATTCCCCGCATTCCTTTCTCTGCTCGCTGTTTACCCTTCAAATATTTATATCCTCTTATCACATCTCCTCCCCTTTGGCCTTAGCCATTGCTTAATGTGCCTTTAAAAAAATTTAATGTTTTGATCAAAAGGGTTTAAAGAGTTTAGTTTTCACTGCATCAAGCTGAGACCAGTGACTAGAAATGGTCTGCCATGCAGAAAGTCTGGAGGACCTGTCCAGACATAAATTAATAGTCTTCAGCATCAACATTTGTAGCATCAAAGGAAGTGGGCTATTTTGATGCAGTTATCAGAATAATGTCAAAATCAGATCAAAAAGTATTTGTCTTCATTTCTAGACTGCATTTTTGAAATCAAAGGACTGTTTTATTTTAAAAAAATAAATGTAAAGACCACACTAGGATTTCAGAGAGGAGAACATTGTGCTGCTTTGTTTCTGTGAACAAATGAGGATTTTTAAAAGTACTTTGTCCATTTTAACTTGTTTGTAATTGGCTTTTAATCTCCGATGTCTCGAACCTGCAACCTCTTAAAAAAGTGATCCCTCCTAAGAGAGTTCCAAAACTGGCATTGGAATTTGTTTGGAGGTCCCTGTTAAGGGCTATACTGTGGTTGATTAAGGTACAGTGTTTTTACAGAGCTGGATACACCTAGCACAGAGCTCAGGTACAAATGTGTTCTCTAGTGGATGGAAGGAACAATACTTTCTGCCTGGCGCACACCAATTAAATTTAATCATCGCTTAAACAGCCATATAAATGATTGCAGTTTTAAGCAAAATTCAACCCCATGGCTAAGCCAAATCCACATGGAAAGCAGAATATAAAAACTAAAACTCCTTAATGCAAGTTACTTTTTTAATTTTTAAAGACTACTGTCCAAGATAATTTCCTCTTTACTTAGATTATAATTCCACTGAAAGTTTGAAATGATTACTTTCCTAACTGAGAGAATTTCCTTGCTTGCTTAAGACACTGGAATTGCTCACAGGATCTGGGACTCTTGATATTGGCTGGGAGGTCCCCCTGGTGGTGGGATGTTTGCTCATGGAGGGCAGATGGTCAAGGGAGAAGTAGGGTTCACAGAACCCTCCTTTTAAAGAATCATGGGATTTTTGCAAATCATTGCATAACAAAAGCAAGTAAATGTTTCTGGCTTCCTCCTCTTGAAAAGGCAAAAGTGGATGTGGCACTAATCAAGAGCTCTTTCTTGGACCACTCTGAGTTTGAGCTGAAGAAAATCAGAAAGTAGATTTGAAATCTTACAAGCTTGGTGTGGTTCCTGTGTGCACCGGGTGGTTTCATATCACAATTGAGCATAGTGGAGGAGATCATTCAAATAGTAGCCATTAAAGTAAATGACTTTCATCTGTGTGGTTGGTTGATTGGGGAGTGCCAGGGTCTCCAAACTTTATTTGAAATATAGAAGAAGCAGAAGTGCTTGTGAGCTTGAATGTCTTTGTGTTGAGTGCATTTGTTGCATAGTGTTATCTTGTTACATTTATGCTCCGGAAAATAAAGGAAAAGGAATAAGCGGTCATATAGTAATTGAGTACACAGACGGTGGCTCTTATGCACCAGTAGACTTTGGAGCTCGCGGATATATTGCATGGGCTGGAGTTGTTTGATTTGAAATGCTTTGATTCCAAGTTCATCAACTACAAATAATACACCACAGTTAAAGAAGTCTTTGTTTTTGTGTTTAGTTGACCCTGTTGGTCGTCCCTGGGAGCACTGTGAGATCTGAGCAAGAAGGCGGTGGCGAAGGAGTCTGAAAGCGCCCAGATTAAACTTTCTCATTGGTGATCACACCTATCTGACTGGTTGGAAGCTGGATTCAGGTTGCAGAAACTTGATTTTCAGGTATGGTGTTTACTGTGGGTTAAAGCATGCATTGCTCCTTGGATGTGACTGCTGCATGTCTTCATGCCGAAATGTGGTCCAGTAGAAACCACACTAAGTTTTCTTAAATTACAGTAAAAACAACAAGGAGTCCTTGTGGCACCTTAGAGTCTTGTTAGAGACTAGCAAACTTATTTGGGCATAAGCTTTTGTGGGCTAAAATCCATTTAATTAGATGCATGGAGTGAAAAATACAGTTAGCAGTATATATATTACAGCACATGAAAAGATGGGAGTTGTCTTACCAAATGGGGGTGGGGATCAGTGCTAATGAGGCCAATTTAAATAAGGTGGAAGTGGCCTATTCTCAACAGTTGACAAGAAGGGGTGAAATCAACAGAAGGAAAATAACATTTTGTAGTGACCCATCCACTCCTAGTCTTTATTCAGGCCTAATTTGATGATGTCCTGTTTGCAAATTAATTCCAGTTCTACAATTTCTTATTGGAGTCTGTTTTTGAAGTTTTCTTTGTTGAAAAATTGCCACTTTTAAGTATGTTATTGAGTGTACAGGGAGATTGAAGTGTTCTACCAGTTTTTGAATGTTACAATTCTTGATGTCTCATTTGTGTCCATTTATTCTGTTGCGTAGAAACTGTCTGGTTAGGCCAATGTACATGGCAGAGGGGCATTGCTGGCATATATCATATTGGTAGATGTTCAGGTGAACGAGCCCCTCATGGTGTGGCTGATGTGGTTAGGTCCTTTGATGGTATCCTTTTGAATAAATATGCGGACAGAGTTGGCAATGGGGTTTGTTGCAGGGATTGATTCCTGTGTTAATGTTTTTGTTCTGTGGTGGGTGTAAAGTTGCTGGTGAGTATTTGTGTCAGGTTGGGGGGCTGTCTTGAGCAAGGACTGGTCTTTCTCTCAAGATCTGTGAGAGTGAGGGATCAGGATAGGCTGTAGATCCTTGATGATGTGCTGGAGAGGTTTTAGTTGGGGAATGAAGGTGACAGCTAGTGGCGTTCTGTTACTTTCTTTGTTGGGCCTGTCCTGTAGTAGGTGACTTCTGGGTACTCTTCTGGCTCTGTTAATCTGTTTCTTCACTTCAGCAGGTGAGTACTGTAGTTTTAAGAATGCTTGATAGAGATCCTGTAGGTGTTTGTCTCTGTCTGAGGGATTGGAGCAAATGTGGTTGTATCTTAGGGCTTGGCTGCAGGCAATGGATTGTGTCATGTGGTCTGGATAAAAGCTGGAGGCATGTAGATAAGTATAGAAGTCAGTAGATTTCTGGTACAGGGTGGTGATTGTGACCATTGCTTATTATCACTGTAGTGTCCAGGAAGTGGATCTCTTGTGTGGACTGGTCCAGGCTGAGGTTGATGGTGTGGTGGAAATTGTTGAAACCCTGGTGGAATTCCCGAAGGGCCCCCTTCCCATGGTCCAGATGATGAAGATGTCATCAATGTAGCCCAAGTAGAATAGGGGCACTAGGGGACGAGAGCTGAGGAAGAGTTGTTCTAAGTCAGCCCTAAAAATGTTGGCACACTGTGGGGCCCTATGGGTACCCATGGCAGTGCTGCTGACTTTAAGGTATAAATTGTCCCCAAATCTGAAATAGTTGTGGGTGAAGACAAAATCACAAAGTTCAGCCACCAGGTTTGCGGTGACATTATCGGGAATACAGTTCTTGACAGCTTGTAATCCATCTTTGTGTGGAATGTTGGTGTAAAGAGCTTCTACATTTGTAGTGGCCAGGATGGTGTTTTCTGGAAGATCACCAATGCATTATAGTTTCCTCAGGAAGTCAGTGGTGTCTCGAAGATAGCGGACAGTGCTGGTAGCATAGGGTCTGAGGAGAGAGTCCACATAGTCAGACAGTCCTGCTGTCAGGATGCCAATGTCTGAGATGATGGGCATCCAGGATTCTCAGATTTATGGATCTTGGGTAGCAGATAGAATACCCCTGGTCGGGGGTCTTGGTGTGTGTCTGTGTAGATTTGTTCCTGTGCTTCTTCGGGGAGTTTCTTGAGCAGATGATACAGTTTCTTTTGGTAAGCTTCAGTGGAATCAGAGGATATTGGCCTGTAGAATATGGTGTCGGAGAGTTGCCTAGCAGCCTCTCATTCATATTCCGACCTGTTCATGTTGACTACAGCACCTCCTTTGTCAATCTTTTTGATTATAATGTCAGAGTTGTTTCTGAGGCTATGAATGGCATTGTGTTCTGCATGGCTGAGATTACGGGGCATGTGATGCTGCTTTTCCACAATTTCAGCCTGTGCACATAGGCGGAAGCATTCTATGTAGAAGTCCAGTCTGTAGTTTTGACCTTCAGGAGAAGTCCACACCGAATCCCTCTTTTTGTAGTGTTGGCAGGAAGGTTTCTGTGGGTTAGTGTGCTGTGCAGTGCTGGAAATATTTCTTGAGTAGGAGACAGTGAAAATAGGATTCTAGGTCGCCGCAGAACTGGATCATGTTCGTCGGGATGGTGGGACAGAAGAAGAGGCCCTGAGATAGGATAGGATCTTGTGCTGGACTGAGGGTATAGCTGGATAGAGTCACAATATTGTTGGGTGAGTTAAGGGAACCACTGTTGTAGCCCCTTGTGGCATGTAGGAGAGTTTAGTTAGTGTCCTAGATAGATTAGTGTCCTTTTTACTTCTCTACAGAGTAAAGTGTGTGTTGTAAATGGCTTGTCTAGTTTTTGTAGAACTCCTTTTTGATCTTCTCTTGTTTGCTGTATAGGAATGTGATCAGGTGGTTTCACAGTTTCTTTGAGAGTGTGTGGCACAGTCTCTCAGCGTAGTCTGTGTGGTATGATGATTGTAATGGATTTTTTACCTTCAGTCCTTTTGGTGTTTTCCAACATATTTGGGGGCAAAATACAGCTCCATTGGTTCCTTGTGTGTGTGCTAAAGAGCTCCTGCTCCATTGGAACGCTAGCACTTAACAGGTGGCTGCTGTATTCTACTCCTATGGAATACAGTAACCTGCTGTTATGGTATTTTTAGAGTGCCAGGCACTGAAATACCTGGGTGCTGAACATATTAAAAGGGCCTAAGACTTCAAAGGGGTTAAATGTGTCTAGGGAGTCCTGACAACTCTTCTGTCTTGCTGAGCTTGTTTCTACTGGGTCTGAACTACAGAACAGTTCCTCTCCCTCGGAAAGATCTTTATTTGGCTAGGCAGGTAGAGAACTCATGCAGTTTCAGAATCGGTGTCTCCCCTGAAACAGATCAGACCAACTGCCCTGGGAGGCATGGTTTGAGACCTGGATTGAGAGTTCTAGCAGATGACTGAAATTCTAATGGCTCCAGCTATGCCCATCCCCAAAACTTGCCTATTTCTTATAGCCATTTCAGCTCCAGAAGTGGTTAGTTCTCATATTTACAGTCTTCTGCCTGCTATAAAGCACTCAGCCTTTTCCTCTATTCTAGTTGTGTAATAGTGACTGGGGATTTCAGGACAAGATTATAGAGTTTTCCTGCTTGTGAGTGAAAAGAGATAAGCTCCAGCTTTCCCTGTCCTCTTGTGGGGTGGAGGGGAGAGGCAGAATGCTTCATCTATCTCAGGAACTGTTGCTAGTATGTCCCAGAGGAAGCTTGGTGGCTATGGGACAAGTCTGTGGCAGAGCTTAGACTAGAACTCAGATCATCTGACTCCCAGTTCCTTGCTTAAACCACTGTGTGAGATTTCCTCCTATAGTGTCTCCAAATATAACTGCAGGAACAAGTGGGCAGAACATGATCACCTCTGCTGGGCCATCCTAGATGCGGAATTACTGAAGCCCTCTGCCCCCTGTTGCTAATTTGGAAAGGAAGCTGTTTCCCCCCTCCCGTTGCCCTTGTTAAAATCTGAGTTGTGGGAAAATGCTTGAATGACTTTATGGAATCCAGATGTTCTGTCTGGGAGCAGGAAGCCCAAATGCTACTGCTGACCTGTGAAGCTAAAAATAGTGGCAGCATTACCGCGAGCGTCTTCCCTAGTTCAGTGTGCAGCTTCGCTCACCAGATGCACCTTGGTGGTTGGAGGCAGATGGAACAGGGTGCTGGCAGACAGCGTGTTGGCTTGATCGCTCCGTATTTTAATTGATTTTGTTTTTATTATGGTAGCGCCTAAAGGCTCCAGCGGAGATCAGGGCCCGATTCTGCTAGGCACTGAAAAGACGTACAATAAGAGACAGCCCCTGCCCAAAGAGCTTGCAATCAAATTTAAGACAAGATGGAGCAAGTGAGTGTAAAAAACCATTGGAGGGAGGAGGGAGAAAAGCACGGGCCAGGCACGTGCATAGTGTGATAGACCCAGATCCTGGAAACTGTTACTCGTGTATTATTAGTTCTCAAAATAATCAGCTTTCTCCAAGTGCCTCTCAACCTCACCGTCGTCATGAGGCTGACTTCCTGGGGGCACTGCAGCTGAGGCGGGTCTGGATGGGGGACCCGAATGAGGCAAAAACATTCAAGGAGCACATTCCACATGCAAGGGGTTTGTTGTGGAAGAAAGCACGGAGGCATCTGGGGAAGAAATGGGCAAACGGGCATTCGGGGCCGGCATTGTTGGCGAGGCAGAGTGGGTGGGGAGCCACATGATGAGAGTAGCTTTTGTTTCATGCAGTGTGGCTTGTAGTAATGTTGCTATGACCACAAATCTTCAAATAGCTGCAGCCAGTTTATGAATTTCCTCTTTGAATGCAGCCTAACGCTGAAATCTGTTTGGTTCTGAAATAATCTTCCAGGAGAAGCTCTGTTGCTGGTGACATTTGAAGCTGGACAAGAGCCTGTACTGCCGGTCCAGCCTCGTTGTAGGAGGAGATGCCCTGATGAGTCTCTTCCATCACCAGAATCTAGGGAAGCTTTTGGGGCTAGAGTGGGCATTATCTTAAGTTTCCCTTTGTTCGGCGTTATCTTGTTACCCCAGTTAATTCCCCTCCACTTTCCCCATCCCTGTGGGGTTTGGAGTCCCAAGATGCTAGAATAGCAAGGGCACTATTATTGCATGTCTTCCCTGGCCATGCTCCGCCCCCTGCTGAGCGTTCTCGGTGAAGTGTTAGGGGATCGTTCTGCTTACTCGACTTCCCTTCAGAGCCATGGGGCTCCAGAATCAGAGCTGTGAGACCCAGCGGCAATGCCTCCTGCTGCTGCAGTGACTGAAAGACTTTATTGTTCCCTTCTGTTGCAGCTATGCCCAGGCACGAAGGAGCCTGTCCTTAACACAGTGTCTTTGGCAGCATAGCCAGATGGTGCCCATGAGATGGCCTTCAGCTCTCTGAGCACTGGGCGTTGCCGGGGGGATGGAGAGGAGCTCTTTGGTTTCTGTGCAGTAAAGATCCCCATCTTGCTCAGAAATCAGTACCTGGGCTCTTGTCCACTGGGCAGTGAGGAGGGGAGGGAGGAGAACATGAGTTTGTGCTGAAGCACAGATGTCCGAACCCTTGTGGAGGGCCGTGTGTTAGAGCAATGAGCCGTATCTCTGCCATGCTCCTGTCAGCTGAATGGCGCGGATTCTTCTTGACCCCTTGGGAGTTTCCAGACTCAGCTAATGTTTTGTCCCAGCAGCACCCTTTGACTTAGTCTAACGAAGGTCACGTTAGGGGTTTGAGCACAACACTGTGAACAAGAGACTCCTACATTTTAATTTCTTCTCTCCCACTGACTTTCTCTGCAGTCTTGGGCACTTACCTGCTCTCTGCCTCAGTTTCCCCAATGTCTTCTACCTCATGTTCATCAGTTTGTCAATGTCCTGTCCTTTCAGGCTGCCTTTGTTATTCAAGTGTTTGTGTGGGTACCCTAGAAAGGGATGGATGTTATTTGACTAATGCCTTGGGCTTGCATGGATGCTTAAAGATGTGTGACTTCGGTAACGGCATCCTGTAGCTGGATGGCTGGGTTGAGGGAGGGAAGGAGCTATTGCACTGAGTACTGGGGACCTTAGGGGCCAGGAGCTCGCTAGATAGCAAGCGGCACATACCATCTTGCATTGGTGAGAGAACTTGGAGGCAGCTGTCTTGCTCCCTGGAGTTGTGGGAGAAAAAGAGAAGAGCAGGTGTGGAACGAGGAGCAGGAAAGACAGAAATTTCAGGGGGACGACAGTAGAAAGGGTGAGAAGGGGAAATTTTATACATCTCTTAGTGCTCGTCGTCCTAGGGTCTGAAAGCACTTTGCAACTGTAATGAGGTTTGGGAGGTTTGGACCCAAAATATATCACAAGGGTCCTGGTGGGACTGGGAGGGATGGTGAGGTGAAGGGTCTGGTACAGGGGATAACAAATGAAATCAGGGTGTGTATACACTGTATGTATTTTAATGCCTTTTGCTTTTCTAGCCTTGGCTTCCTTCTCCCTAAAGTTTCTGCTCTAAATATGTAGGCAAGCAACGTTTACTTGAAACTAAATTAAAAATGCAGCTGTTTATACAGCTTCAAAAGCAGGAAATCCTAATAAACAGAGCACGGTGTTATCAGCCTGCACTTAGAGCAGCTGCTAGTGCCTTGCAGCACTGAATTCCATTTGTCTGTAGCACAATGAGCACAGATAGGGGCTGCAGATTATGGTTCTTGGACAATAGCATGTACAAGATTTGTGTGTATACATTAAAGAATAAGCTTGACTGTTGTGAAGGGTTAGACTTTGACCACTCTGAGACCTGGAACAGTTGAGGCCTGTGCCATTGATCAATGGAAAGGTTGTTTGCCCTAGATTTGCAGTGAGGTTTGCCCTACAAACTCCAGTGCTCTCCATAACAGGTAATAAGCAGAGACAAAGCCAAAGCCAATGATGCCATCATAAACCTGCTAGGTGAAGCCACCCCACCATCATGTATCTTAAATATTAGTGTGACCGTCTCACCTTATACAGGAGCATATATGGTAACTTCTGAAGTGTCTCAGATTCATGCAGAGTCTCTAACCTTCAAGTATCACCTGTCTGACCTCCTGCCCTGCATGGTGAATTCTGTTGTAAAGCAGTGAGTTCCTGGAGAAGATGCTTCTGTCCTGCAGGAGAGGTGGGATACCTGTTTGTCCAGCACGGAACCTCTCCAGTAGTCCGTTCTCGTGCTCTCCCTTGTCTCTTCCCTCACTGCTTACCCTGCTCATTGTGTATGATGCCCATTTGTTGTATCTATCTTGCAATTTTGATGGTAAGCCATCTGTTGCAAGGTCTCCTTTTTCTTTTGTACAGCATGTAGTAGAAAGGAGACCCTGGCCTAGGGCCCTCTTGGCGCTACTGAAATATAGATGATAAATACTAAGGATCCTCTTGTTCTAAGTCTATAGGAACTACCTGGAAACTTCCCCCACCTTCTGTTTGCCTAATCGCAGTATTTAACATTCTATTACGTGCTTCAGCCCAATCACCTTTAACTCGATTGTTCTGAGATTACTTATCTGGGAGAGACGGAGGTTCATAACGTTAAATGGGTTTGAAATTACTGCATTAAATATCTGTAATTGGAGTTGTTATACTGGGCTAGCTGAGTCCTGGGGTTTGCAGGAATTAATAGGGACATGTTCTTTTGGCTGTGGTTGCTAGTTATGCAGCAATGCTTTTATTTAAAGAGCCCACCCAGTGCACCTTTCAGCAATGTACAATGGAAATGAATGGTCAATAAGACTGGGGGATTGATGCTACTTTCTGAGACCCTGGTTTGTGCACAATGAAAGCCTCTGCTTATAGTGAGGCAGTAATAATTGGATCTTTTGTAACGTTATTCTGCCTTTAAATTTCGAATCGCTTTACAAAGGAAGAAAAGTAACATTTGTCCCCATTTTATCCGTGGGGGAGCAGAGGCACTTAGAGAAGTGACTTGGCCCAAATCACATAGCAGGTCAATTGCAGGACTGGCAATGGAACTGTGGACTCTTGGCTTTGTCTGAGCTTACACTGCCTCTCTTTCGCTCCATTGAAATAAATATCCTGAATTGTTTCAGCATGTTTCATGCAAGGAGAAGATTGAAACTGCAGTTAGTGAGGTGGAAGTAAGCTACATTGGTTGCATGAGGGAAATCCACAACAAGAGGGAGTAGTGTAGGACACATTACTTTTGCACTAGTCAGTGTTTCCTGACCAGTGCTGTGTATTGATACTGTAGAAAGATCCAACTTCTCCCAGCATGGTAGGTCCCATTTTTAGTGTTGTTTTCACCATGTTGTGAGATCCTGCTACCAGAGCTGTCTCCCTCCACCCCCAGTGTGGTTAAAACACAGTTAGGATGAAAACGATTTTAAGTGGTTCCCTAAACTGCAACATAAGATCTTAAGAATGGCCACACTGGGTCAGACCAGTGGTTTAACTAGCCCGGTATCTTGTCTTCCAACAGTGGCCAATGCCAGATGCTTTACAGGGAATGAACAGAACAGAGCAATCACTAAGTGATCCAGCCCCTGTTGTCCTGTCCCAGCCATGGACTCGGATAGACTAGCACAACTTGATCCTGTCCATACTGAAGGCACGAACATTGTTTTAGTCATCCGTTGTAACAGAATACCTCTATGCTGTAGAAATTGTAGTTTCGATGGGACCTTGGCACTGGTATCAGGACTTAAAAGAGAGGCTGCTTAATAATAGATGTGGGGGAAGTATGAGGGGTTGGGATGGTGCCAATATCTGAATAAGGATGGCAGTGTGGGGAGGAAATGAAAGAGAAGTGAATGAAGGGGAAATGAGGAGAGATTTCTAGAGATACGTGAAGGAGGCAGGAATCAGCTTTCGGTTTCTCCTGTGTGAATCTTTCAAAGTACACATGCTCGTTTCTGTGAATCGTTCCATGGCAATTGCTGTAGAATTCACTCGTGCAGGTGGTTAAAAGCTGACTGTTTCAAATTACCACTTTACTGTTTGTTCTATAGCTGTGCCTCACAAGCAGACAGCTCCCTTTTCCAAGGATCTTACAGTCTAGGTCAGACGAGGCACAGCAAGAAATAAGACAAGGCATGGTGGCATGGGATAAACTAGTGACACAAAAAATATGCAGGTTTAAGATTAGCAGCCGTGTTAGTCTCTATCCATAAATAAGACGAGGAAGACTTTGTTGCACCTTAGAGACTAACCAGTTTATTTCAGCATAAAAAAAATATGCACTACACTTTATCTACACATCTGGTTTTCTCGGTGAGTGTGCATTGTATTTTATCATGTTAATACATTAAAGATGCAGAAATGGAAGCGTTCTGTGTGGAATTCTGCCAAAGAGAACTACATGTCAAGGAGGGCAATCGTGAAAACCAAGCCAGGAAAATGTGTTCTAAAAATGTCTGTCTGAAGAATGGATGCAAGCATATTGCCTTGTTGCCACCACTTATTACATTGAAATTTGTGATAGTTACCGAAGTTAGCAAGCCTGTCTGGTGCTGTCCCCTCCTCTGCCTACGTGGCATGTTATCAGAAAAGTGACCATAATGGCAGCATAATCTTAGTCTTACTCTACCATATCTGCTGCTCCAAGCGTTTTCTGATCACAAGTGCCTGCTTGATCGACAAACAGGTCTTTACTCTATTGGCCTTGTGGCATCAACATAACTATGGGTGGGTGAGCTGGATTCTCTTCTACTTTATGCATCACCAACACAACTGTAAGCTAAATTCCCAGTGCAGATTCTCTTCCTAATGATGAGGCAAGAAGTAGAAAAGTTATCAGATCCCAGGAGCTGTGAGAGTAGCGCTTAGAAAAATCATCTATTGGCTTGCAAATGGAAGCCATTGTGAAAAAGTCACTTGACACTTTTAAGATTAGCAGCCGTGTAAGTCTGTATCCGTAAATAAGACAAGGAAGACTTTGTAGCACCTTAGAGACTAACCAGTTTATTTCAGCGTAGTCCAGTTCTGTACTGGAATTAATTTTCAAATTGGATACAGTAAACCAAGGACTAAACAGAACTTGCGAATGGTTCGCTCATTACACTAATTGATTGCATTTCCCTAGTTAATTTACCTTCAATAGTTGTCTCTCTCCTGTCAGACACAGATATCCATTTCAAAAGGTACCTTTTTCTCCTGCTGATAATGGCCCATCCAAATTAAACAGCCTCTTAGAATTGGTATGCTAATGTACAACCTTTTTTTTGCTTCTGGGTGTATAAATGCATCTTACTTCTGTTCCATTCTATGCATCTGATGAAGTGGGCTATAGCCCACGAAAGCTATGCTGAAATAAACTGGTTAGTCTCTAAGGTGCTACAAAGTCTTCCTCGTCTTATTCACTTGACATTGTTCACCTTAGAGTCCCTTTTCTTACTACAGCTGCCCTGTTATGGAATCCAGAACTCTGTTCTGGGGTCTTCTACAGTCAGAGGTATCCATTGTGCTTTTAAGGGCAAACTTTGCTGTTAATATTTGAAACTGAGTTTTTTCTTATTTATTTAAATGTTCTGCAAAAAATATATGTATTATGGTTTCTACAGATGAATCATCTCTTCCCAGCAGTGTTAAAAGTTGTTAGCTTTTCTATTAGAAATCAAATTGTGTGAGCTTTAGCACTTGACACTTCTGAAAGAGGAAGAGTTCCCCTGGCCTAGACTGAAACTTGGCATGTTATCTCCTCCAACTGGGAGCAATTTTGAATTTTAATTGTAAAAAACGCTGTAAAAAAAACCCCTATAAAAACATGCATTATAAAAGGATTCCCAACAGTCTCTTAAGGTACTCTTCTTCATTCATGTATTTAAACTCTACGGAATGCTATGCTATTAACTATCTATTATGCTGCAAAACCCAGTTACAAAAATTGGTTGTAAATACGAAATTGTTTATTAAGTCTTTATATGGACCATATAGTCTTAATATGGATCATACAGGAACAATTAATATTAATAGTAACAATTAATAATATTATTGGAAATATGCATGAAAGAGGGGGATCGGGGTGGGGCAAGGAGTTGGGGTGTAAGCTCTGGGAGAGAGTTTGGGTATGGGAGGAGGTTGGGACAAGGGATTGGGGTGCAAGGGTGCAGCAGTGGAGTTTGGGGTACAGGCTTTGGCCAGGCAGCACTTACCTCAGGTGGCTCCTAGCTTACAGGGGCAGCAGCTTTGTGTGCTGCCCTTGCCTTTAAGCACCGCCTCTGCAGCTCCCATTGGCCATGGCTCCCCATTCCTGGCCAGTGGGACCTGTGGAGATGGTGCTTGGGGAGAGGGCAGCGTGCAGGGACCCCTTGGCTGTGCTTTCTCCTAGGAGACACTGCTGGACATGTCACCGCTTCTGGGATTAGTATGGCGCATGGCATGTAGGGAGCCTGCCTTAGCCCACTGCACTGCCGGACTTTTAGTGGCCTAAAATCTCCTGGATTGGTTTCAGCAGCCTCCGTGAGATCAAGCCCGATTCCAGGAGACTCCTGGCCAAATGGGAGGGTTGGCAACCCTAGATATAACACTTTCATGATTTTGTAAATTCAGATACAACACTTTCATGATTTTGTAAATTCAGACTTAGTGGATGTGTGGGCACATCATTGCCCTCTTCTGGAAGGAAGACGCCTGCTCAGGTAGTAGAGGAGTTTGGTTTTGAAACTAGCAAGCTGTACTTCAGATTCCCTGCAGTATATCTTTGGCCATAGGCTTGCAGTATTGCAAATTGTGGATGGATTTTGTCTACCTACTCCTGATGTTTCAGTGTCTTTCCACTTATTAGCTCATGTTGTCAATTTATCATAGGAGGAGGAGGAGGATTTCTCCCTCTCCCTAAAAGAGCTCCCTTGATTAAGTCGTTCCTACTTCCAGGAACCTCCTGGGGTGGAAATGCTGTCAGGTTTAATGAGCAGAAATGCCAAGCAACGTCAGACTCTATTGGCCTCCTGAAAGGATCTCATTTCACCTTCATTTCATCATTTGTCTGTTGCAGATGAGCTTGTTTAGAGTTGCATCTGATTTTTATGTATATTTCTGCAGCATGGTTATGAATGTGCAGAGGTGCGGGGGTGGGAGGACAATTCACGAGAGAAGCAGCATGGTTTCTGGAGATGTTTAACACACACCCCACTTTGTCTCTCTTGATGTGCTGCTGATGGGAAAGCCTTGGCCATGTTCTGTTCCTCCTTTGCCCAAAGCCACCCGGGCTCAGTAATCATAGGAGGTTTTTAAAAAACCTCATTCTGGGCAACAAGAAATCATGATTATGGAAATTTGAATGTCACATTCAGTAATCAGAACATGTATTTATCCACCACCTGTTCAGAATGCTCTCTACAAGCTGCCCATATGTGAGCTAAAGGAAATTTAAACTGAATATTTTTATTATTTAAAATGGTCTTTCTCTGAGATAAATGACTATGTAAAACTGGCACCTTCACACTTACAATCATAATTTTTGTTTTTGATCAGGCTGTCGGTGTGCAAATCAAGTCCGCTGTCTTGTCCAAAAGGAGCATATGGTCTAAATTAAGTTGCTAACACAAAGATGGTTATGTATCAAGGGGTCTTAGAATCTAATCTATCTACAGTATGTTTTTTAATATAGGTGGGGCTTGTAGCATAGTCAATTATCAAGGTTTTAATGACACTTCCTATTATTAAACCCTATTTTCAGCTGCTTATAATTTTGCCAACCTCAATTAACCAACTGAGCTGGTATTTTCCATGCTGGGAGTCTGCCTCAGGCTGGATGTTTTTGGAAAGATTGATCCGAAACAGTTCAGCCATTTCTGAGAATGAGGGTAGGATTTTATTTATTTATTTATTTTTGCAATGTGTTTTAAACCCCTCCTCCCCCCAATTCTGCCGTTCATTTGAAAAGCCCTAGCGTCCCCATGATAAGTCTTTTGCTGTCCCTATGAACATTGGCCAAAACTTGGTTGTTATAAACCTTTGTAAAATCTCAGTTTGCACATGCTCACTAAAGACTTCTTAGAGTTTAGCCATTAAAATCTCCAACAATTCTGTGTACCCTGGGCATGCTTCGTCCCCTCACAGCTCCTAGTGCATGCACTATCCCCACAGACCAAGTAGGCATGCTCCATCCCTGGGTGTGGGAGCTGAGAAGGACTTTCCTTGTCATTTCTGCTTTGGGGCCGGGGAGTGGAGGAGCTGGATACTGGAAGAGTTAGCAGTGAGCCTGTCTCAGGTGACCCTCCAGGCAGCATGAATGAGGAAGCTAGTGAGTAGGAATAGGCTGGGAACTTTACATCTGTCCCATATGACATTGGGGAAACTGGTAACAGAATACAGTACTGTCTAGTTCTGGGGTCTGCATTTTAAAAAGGATGTTAAAAAGAATCAGAGACTTCACCATAAACAGCCACCAAAAAATGGTGATAAGGTTGGCAAGCATGCCTTACTGTGGGAGATTTAGGAAGCTCAATCTGTTGAATTTATGAAAAAGAAAATTGAATGGTGACTTGATTACAATATCATAATACCTTCATAGGGAGAAGATACTGGGTACTAAAGGGCTTGTTAATCTAGCAGAGAAAGGGAGAGCAAGAACCAATGGCTGGAAGCTGAAACCAGACAAATTCAAATTAGAAACTAGGCACAGATTTTAACTGTGAGGGTGACCAACCATTGGAACAAATTACCAAGGGCAGTGGTAGATATTTGGGTTTTTTTTGGAAGCTATGCTTTAGCCAAACCCAAGTTACTGGGCTCAATATAGGGGTACCTGGGTGAAAATTAATAGCCTGTGACAGACAGGAGGTCAGATTAGGTAATCTAATAAAGCGACAAAGAGTCCTGTGGCACCTTAAAGACTAACAAACATATTGGAGCATAAGCTTTCATGGGCTAATACCCACTTCGTCAGATGCATCTCTAAATAGCTCCTTGAATATGAGCTGCGCACGTGGATAGGGTTGTGTCTTTGTGAAGGCCTTTTCCAGGCTTGGTAGGGAAGCATCAGCTGGGACTTCGTGACTGACAAATCCTAAATTAGTAGATCTGAAGCCATTCTAAGCTAATGGGTTTCTTTAGATGTTCTCTGCATCATCTGTTCCCCACATCATCGTCTCCTCTCTCCTCCTGTACTTCAGGTGCACAAGGTGTCCACCAGTTTCCATCCTTTATTTCAGTCTTGTGCTGGTCTGCTCAGGCTTCTGACTGTCATGTTGATGAATTCGGCTTCAGTCCCTATTGTTCTGCCTAATGCTTCTCTGGGTCTCCCTCTTTTTCTCTTCCTAGATGGGGTTCATATTATGACTCAAGGTGGAAATCATGCTGGTGGCATCCTTAAGGTGCAGTAGCCCTGGCACTACTACCCACTGTAGCTGTGGTGCAGGATCCTAGAATACTGTGCTGGGGAGAGAGACAACTGGGCAGGGGGCTTGGAATCTGCCCACAGTGGGCACTTGGAAGGCAGATAAAGAAGGAGGTGAGAGGAGACTGTGTTCAGATAAGTATGGGATTGCCCTGTGTGCAGGGAGTCCAGCCACGAGGTTGACTGTTGGGACACTGGGTGTAGCCTCCAGGTGACAAGCTGTTATTCATAGGTGGACACGGTGGAAAGAGGCATGTTCATCGCAGCATCAAAGCAAAGGAGCATCCCCAGCTGGAGCAAGGGGCAGGCAGGGCAGCGGGGGTGAAGCTGGATTTTGGAGGAGCTGATCCCCTCTTGGGGCCACGCAATGTGGTGTTGAAAAAACTTCTTTGATTGTGTTGGTAATTTACAGTTTTATTATTTTCCTTGTTGTCAGTAGCTACCGGGGTGGTGCCCTGCTCTCGTCCGATGATGATATCAGTCGGCTGCGTGTGTGTTCACTCTGTGTGCTATCTCAGCTCTGCAGATAGCTGACACAGCAGACCCAAGAGAATCCTCAAAGACCACAGACTCTAGTAAGGTACGAAGGCACCCGGGCCAGGTTTATTGCCCCAGGGCTGTTATTCTTATACACAGGTACAAACAAGTTACACATCACTCCTGACATACTGAGGTGCATCCCCTTTACGTAGTAAGGTACATCCCCTCTACGTAGTAAGGTGCCGCCTCTCACCTTGTACGAGTTGGTTCGATCGAAACAACTCTATCCATCATGTTACCCTTTTGCCCCTGTCTTTAGGATGGGTCGGCCTGTTCCTTGTTATCTGTGTGGAATGTGCCAGTGTCTTAGTACCTCTTAGCTCTGTGTACTTTTGCAACATCAGCCCTTTCCTTGCCAACTTCTGTGAGCAGGGCCTGCCTCTAGCTCACAGCTTAACTTTGCTTTATGTTAGCAAAGTCTTGACCATTACTTTAGCTCAGGCCTTAGGCCTCATACTGGGCCTCTGATACAAGGGTTTGTGTTTCAGGGCCTCATCTTACTACATTCCTGAACATGTATTTAATGTTACTTTATATTATTAGTCTATTATTTATATCATTTTATTGTTCCTGTCGAGTTTCTAGGTTTTTCCTTTATAAAGTTTAAAATGTTAAGACTTTGCTCCAAAAGGAGGACATACTACTTGGTAATACCATGATAACTCTCCTCTGCTTCCCCATTCTGCTCTCATCTTGGGGGCCATGATGCCTCCCTTCTTTTCTTAAGCCTGATGTCCCCCTTCTCTTATTGAGATTACCACCTGATAATATGTATGGTGAAAATGCTTGGGAACATTAAACTAGATTGGGTGACATACTACAGGGAACCATTCTGTGTTAGCAGTGGGAGGACTAGACAATCTTGCAGATCTTTTCCCAGTTTGATTCTGTGAAGCCATTTCTCTGGCTATGCAAGAAGCTAATGGTTCATGTTGTTCAGATCTTTTTAAAAATCCTTTCGTAGGGATCTTTCATTTACTCTCTATTCTGCAATAAGAGAAGCAGATTTTAATTGTAATGTTTTGTCCGTCCCACACACTGGGCGGGGGTGGACCTAAATGGATTTTTTGCTTGCTCTCTCTACTGTGTCTCATTCTTGAATAATGAAGGACGCAGTAAACGCTCCCTGTTTCTAGCTCTGTGTTGAATATTCTGTTAAGAAGTAGTAATATGCTGGGTAACTTGTATGTTCAACCAAAGCATAAACATTCCAAACTATGATAGCTAGGAAGCAAGCGTAGGTAATGGATCCAGGCGGTTATGTTGCCAATTCTGTGTGACATTGTTAGCATTCACCCAGCAAATTTACTGCTCTTGAGAGCTTTAATGTCTTGCTTTCTCCAGATTTCTGTTGTACTTGAATAGCTCCTAATGGTGCCTAGATATTTCAGAGCCAGGAGCACTAGATATCTCTTAGATCTGATCTTTTTTGGGATCTCCTATGGGGACCATCCCAGCTTTGGTCAACCCAGTAGCCCATTTAGCTGCATCCCTTGGCAAGATGCCAATGGGCATAAAATGGGAACTGGCTTTGACATCTGTAGTCTTTGTCATGGATAAATGGCCCACAGAGGTAGGGTGACCAGACAGCAAGGGTGAAAAATCAGGACGGGAGGTAATAGGAGCCTATATAAGAAAAAGACCCAAAAATCAGGACTGTCCCTATAAAATCGGGACATCTGGTCACCTTACACAGAGGCTACAGATCCCCACTCACCCTGCCCTGCATTTTGATCATGCCAGCATTCTGCTCTGATTGAGGTGGAGCATTGCATGCTGGGAACTGTAGTTTCCAAAGGGTGGATATCTGTATTAAAGCTGTTGGAGAGTGCATTATAAATACCCGAGTAGTGGCAATTTTTTTATCTAGAGCAGAGACTTGGGACAGTGAGGAAAAAACCTTGAGATACAGAATCCAGTGCTGTACAATGTAAAAATGTTAGGCAGATGGATGAGAAAAATAAACATCAACTTGAATCTTTTTGTTTGTTTGTTAAAGTGGAAAGTGCCTTGCGGGAGAGTGAGAACAGATGAGAAGGGAGAGGTGTAGCAAGTGTGTACAACAACCTGGAGAAGGTGAGTTTGAAGAGTGCAATGGGAGAGGGCTTTGTGATCAAGAATTGGGAAGCTGTTTTCCTGCATGGGGAAGGGGCGGCCTCAGAGTAAGCCAAGGAAATGGAGGGGGATTATATGAGTGGGAGAGGAGAAGAGGGGATAAGAGCAGAGAATTGCTGTAGTTAAACATCCTGTCCTATGATGCGTCAGTGTGGAAGTAATTGTCTGTATTCTTTTTCCCCTGCTGAACCCCGGGAACGTAGGTTGTTCCAGTACTGATTGGTCCAGGGAATTCTGAACCTGTCACCCACTGGGGGAGAAGAAAAGTCCGTCCATGTACATAACCTAGATGCTGCTGTTTTTAAATTTCCAGGTCTGACTTGTTTTTGTTGGTGCAGCAAATCACAGAGGATGTAAAGAACAGGTTCTTAGGGTCACAGCTGGATTCTCAGGGCTTGTGATAGCGTAGGGGTGGAAGGCAGATAGATAGCTCAGTCGAGCACAGAGGTGGTGAACGCAATCAAGGTAAGACCCTGGATAGGCTTTGCTCTAAACTGGCTGTGCTGCTGCTGTGGCAGCTGATGAAGATGGCCCAAGAAAGCATCTTCCAGCGGGAGAGGGTTTCACAACTATTTTGGGGGAGAAGGGCGACAAAAACAGTCCTGTGAATTCAGTCGTTATATTCTAAATCAGACCTCCTGAAGACCATGGAAGGGCTCCTCTGGGAACTCTTCCTCTTTGACATTGCTCTCAGATCCCCAAGTGAGGAGGTCAGCTCTCCCTTTCAAACAAGGAGGGGCTGGGCGTGATGCTCTCCAGCACCATTTGCTGCTGTGTGGACTGGCGGGGTCACTTGAGAGCAAGTCTCTCGCTGTGCGTGCACTCGGTGACCTGACTGGCTTCTCAGCACCTCCGCATCCTGCCGGCCAGGAAAGTAAAGTATTGAGTTTGGATATCTCTCATGGCAGCGAATTGAAATTTCACTGTCGTTGCGATCAGCTAAACCCATTCTCACGTCCACCTTCCAAACTGAACCTGAGAATGGGTTTGACTAGATGCTAAGGTTCTGTAGTCTGGCAGCTAGTTGCTAAGGTCTGTAACTTTTTAGCTGAATCTGAGTAATGGGGATCTGCTTGCTCAAGGGGAAGCTTGTTTTTCTGTCTTTAGATTAATTCTTCCATGAACATGATTCTCGCTGGGCCTCTTTGCTGCAGACATCTGTCATTTGCTTTTCTCCTTTGGACAATGGTGGTGAGGCGCTTGGTTAAAGGTTGACACTGGTGTGAGTGACAGATGTCTGTAAACATTGTCTCTGCAGTGTGTGCAAGTCCTTTCTATTTTTGTGCCAAACACAGCCCCCGTTTGCCTAGCAAAACAACAGAGAATAAAGACTGGAACGACGAGGGAAAAGTAACTTGAATGTCTTTTTAAAACTTTTGTTTCACAATGTTTTTGTAACGCTGAATATCTCCCTCTCCTCCCTTCCACCCCCCAAGCCTCCAAGATTCCTATAATCGCTAGAGACCTTTGGGAACGCCACCTCCCCAAGCAGTAACACATCAGAAGAGTAGCAGTAGGACTGTGGAGTTCAAATATGTAGTCTCCAGATGGTGTAGGGAGTTCATAGGGATCTGAGTCTGTGCCCTGGGAACAGAAACTGTCTCGCTGAGAGACCATCTGACAGACTTGCTTTCTTAGCTGAGCTTTCACTTCTTACAGGTGACCTGAAAATCTTTTTATTTAAAAAAACAAACAAACTTAAAAATCCCGAGACTAGTAACAGGCTCAGCGTGTGCTTAAAGATCCCAGGCTGTTTGGAAAGTGTCTGTTTCACTCGTCTTCGTGGACACTTAAAGCACACAAGCAGAAGAAGGGTTGTAGGTTCTGGCTGACTCTGTAAGGCAGGGGTAGGCAACCTATGGCACAGGTGCCAAAGGTGGCACACAAGCTGATTTTCAGCGGCATTCACGCTGCCTGGGTCCTGGCCACCAGTCCAAGGGGCTCTGCATTTTAATTTAATTTTAAGTGAAGCTTCTTAAACATTTTAAAAACCTTATTTACTTGAGATACATCATTAGTTTAGTTGAATATTATAGACTTATAGGAAGAGATCTTCTAAAAACATTAACATGTATTACTGGCACGTGAAACCTTAAATGAGAGGGAATAAATGAAGACTCAGCACACCACTTCTGAAAGGTTGCCGACCCCTGCTGTATTCTGTTCTTGGCAAGTGAGTGAGTGCAGACATGGTGGACTTGTGGACTGACAAGTTTTTACTCTGGTTCCTAGTGAACGAGCTTCCACATCACACAAAACTCTTTGCAACTGGCACCAGCCAGCCAGGGAACCGAAGGAAAATGTGGGCAGTAAAGAATGCACTATCTTCTTCGTCTTAGTAGGCAATTCTTCCTCACTGAGGTTGAGACAAATTTTCTTGTTTCATACCTGGGGTGAATCCATTGATGTCAGTGGGTTATGGGTCCAGGAATGAATCTGGCCTGTTAATGTTAAATTATGCACCTGAGTAAGGCTTCCTTCCATCACTGTAGCACAGGGGTCAGCAACCTTCAGCACGCGGCCCATCAGAGTAATCCACTAGCGGGCCGCGAGACATTTTGTTTACATTGACCTTCCACAGGCACGGCTCTCCGCATGTGCCTGCAGATGGTCAACATCAGCAAAATGTCTCGTGACCCGGCAGCGGATCACTCTGATGCCGAAGGTTACTGGCTCCTGCTGTAGCATCTGATTGAATAGATTCAGAACATCTGTTCCTTCCCCAAGCTCTGAAGCACCCTCCCCTCCAGATTAAACCCAGTTGTACTTCAGAGGAAACAAATACAGCTGCTTTACTTCCCAGGCCAAGTGCCTAGGGCTGTTCTGCGATTTGGTTGTTAAGCAAAGACCTGTAGAGGAGGACATGCTGCCCTGTACCTATAGGTGGCAAGATGTGGATTCAGCCTCATTTTCAGCAGTAGCAAATTCTATAGACAAGGACTGTCTGCTGGGACTGCCTGGCAGCCTGCAGGTTCGAGCCCATCACTCCCACTGCCCTGCACTATCCACTGGTTTTTATTAATTATTTGTGTTCTGGTAGCACCTTGAGTCCTCGCTCAAAATTGAGGCCTTATTGTGCCAAAGTGCTTTGCAAACATAAAGACAGATGCAGTCCCTGCCCCCAAAGGACTTGTAATCTGTATTCACAGGCAGATGAACAATATAAATGCAAAATGCTAAAAGTACAAAGCTGCCTATTTGCATTTCTGTTTGTTTTTTAGTTTCCCCCAAACTCATTCCCTCTTCACCACTCCTCTTAGGAGCCCATGCCAACTTTGCTGCTCTGTTGCCCCCTTTTTACCCTGTCCACTTCCACAGAAATAGCTCCTCTCCATTTGTCTCTTTGACAGCTAGAGCTTTAAAAACAGGATCTGGAAATAGGACCACTACTGGGGGAACAGCCCGTAAAGAGTGCTGAGCATCGGTACTATGTACTCTGTCCTTCTGCTTGACTGAGCAGGCAGCTGCATATCGATCTGTTGTTTCCAGGTGGAGCTGAGGGTCAGCCCGAAGTAGCGTGTTTCACCTGTCCACTCTAAGTAGGGAAAACATTGATTGATTGCCATACAGGATCCCTCATCTAAGAGCTAAGACATCAGATGATGGTTTAAAAAAAAAAAAAATCAACCCTGAGGATTGCTGCTCTTTTCTTGAGCTGAGAAGAATCCTCAAGAACCCTGAGGTGATGCAGGCCAGATGCTTGGTTTCAAGGAAGAAATGGCCTTCTAGAGATTCAGATTGATTCTCCCTCCCGCCAATATCATCCTGGCCTCCTTCTGGATTCATCTTTCATCTACAGGGTCATCTGTGCATGATTAGTGACGAAGAGCCGTGTAGTTGGGCTACAGTATGTTGATGGCACTGTATCCCATAACATCTTATGGTCTCCCCCAGCAGCCTTCTTGATCTGACCTAGAGAAGTCAGCTTATTCTGTCGATCTGTGCTAGGTCCTTCAGGCAGGTCAGCAGCACTTCATGGTCAACTATGTATAAGGCTGTCAAGAGAGAGAACAATATTAGTGTAGACATTTGCTCTCCATTCATAGCCCTGAAAGGAGACTGTCCAACAGTCTCTGTTTCATATCCTCCAGGTCTTGAAACAGACTAGAAGGGACCGTGGCATTCAGAGCACTATGATGAAAGGCATAATGGTCCGAATCATCTTGTCTGTATTTGGTTTTTCTTTTGCATATGGGGCTGAAGTTGGAGGAGAGATTTGCTTGGAAACGATTTTATGTACGGCCTTCTCCATCTCCTGATGATGACCCATTATATCAGAGTCCATCCCCTTGCAAGGCTATTCAGTGATCCAGCCAATGAAAGGCCCATCAAATATTGAAATAGATTAAAACTTTTATTAGAAAACATTTCAAATTATAAAACACATAAATTGTTGAATGCATATCACAAATACCCCAGCCATGTCACTTCGTGTGCATTAAAAACGATATAACCATGAATAGGGAAAAAAACGTATGAACCGGCAATTGCCCACAGAATGTGGAGTAGTGTTTCATTCCCATAGCTGCATATCATAGCCAGAAGGCTGAGAAGCCGCATGTAGGCAGTATTATGTCACCGCAGTTACAAGGCAAAACCTTACCGATTTGCATTAATGACTGGGAGAGCCGCGATAGGACTGGGTTTTTTTTAAGAAGTAGGAAAAAGCCTGCACTTGCCACTAGTTATTTCCTGTTCTGAATACAGGGGATAACTGTGGTACCTTCATTACTGCCATGTGGTAGCTTTGTGGTATCAGTCAGCAAGGTTTGGTGCTTTGGTGGATTCTCTTGTACAAGCCAACTCTGGCTAAGGCTGACTTTTAATGGCAGCTTGCTAAAGGCTTGGACATTGTGGTAATAGACACTTTTCCAATGCCTACGTTAGCTCGCCACTCCAAACGGCCAAACAATAAAAGAATCAGATTAATGCAGCATACTTCATCCTTCGCTTATGCTGACAACCTACCAAATCATTGTTGGCACCTTTTAGTATAGCAAAGCTTGTGAAACCTGATAAAATGAAATCTTGGTAGTTATTTGCTGTGAAATCTCTGCTGAGAAGTGGAGAGAAATTGCCATTCTTTTTGTGGGTGAGCTAAATTCAGATTAGCTAATGCAGTATCAGTAATAATGATTATACGCTGGAATCGTTACATTGTCAAATTTAGACTGTAAGTTCCTTAAGGAAGGAACTTTGCCTGTAAGGGACCGTGTGTATCTAAGGAACTGTATAACTAATACTTACATACTATTTAATTAAAGCTGAAATATCTTAATTGTGGCCTAAGTTTTTTAAGGGACCAGTGACTTTAGGTACCTCAAATTTTGGCTGCCCAATTTGTCCCTTTTAAGATGCTTTAAGCTGGGCACTCAAATCACTAGTCACTTCTGAAAACTTTGGACTATTTCTTTTTTATGAAATGCACGTTTTTAAAGCTTATAGTATGGATACTTTTACAGACTGACGGTCAAATATCTGCTATATGGACATACATGGATACACACAGTGTTCTTTGATTGTTACCGGGGTGCTTATTTTTCAGTGAATATCGAGTTAAGTTCATCAGCTTTGCTTGTCAAGTAACTCCTGATTATGATCTAAAAATCTGCCTAGAGGACTCTGCAAAGACCTTTTCGATTTGAAAAAGAAAATAGAGGAAAACATGGCTCCAGCTCTGCAATCACGCTGTAGTCTTATGCAGATGGAAATCTGCCATGTCTTGTGTTTTGCCAAGAGAAAGAGGGGCTAGGTTCACATTGTGTTTACTTGGGAGAATTCTTTCTTTGTAGCACGAAGACCAAGCGCTTCATTGAACTTGGGAGATAATTATCTGAGAGTGAGAGAGAGAGAGAAATGAAGTGGGTGGAGCCTTTGTAAGCAGTTGTCAGTCTTGTCACCTCCAGGATCCAACATCACCCACCAAACCAAAGAGCAAAGCTGCTGTTTTGCTTTTCTCCCGTCAGAGAACGGGAGCTGGGACAGTGTGAAAGGCTGTAAGTACGGACCCTGTTAATGAAAGTAACCTCCTCTCTAGAGTGCCTCTTCAATTGGGATGGGTGAGGGAGATGAACATGAGGATGCTCTGGCTCTGATTTATGTGCTGCACGACCGGGTTTGGTATGTCATCAGTGTCAAAAGCCTGTGTGTCGGAGGGTGAAGGCAGGATGTGGATGGCCCTGATGCACCGCATTGTTACTGTTGTTTTTTAACAAAAGGAAATGCTATACAAAGTAAAAGTGTCAGCTGCTACACAGCAATTCAAGCCGCGCTGGAGCAGGGTTATTAAAGGGCGTTTCTATCAGATCTCTCTGCTTAGCTGCTACGAGGTGGGGAGATTGTTTTCATCCACAGCGTGTCTAAGATGGAGCCGTGAATTGAGATTGGGAAAAACCGATACAAAGAAGTATTATAAGTTGTTGGGGTCAATGCAACAATTGGTAGGGGAAATTCTCTGGCCTGTGCTATGCAGGAGGTCAGACCAGCTGGTCCCTTGTGGCCTTGAAATCTATGAAAGAAGGACTTAGATTATTTTGTGACAGGAAATAACCAAAGGAACCTGATTTCTCAGCCATCAGTTACCACTTAATTGGTGTATTGTTCTGTGAAGGGAAGCTAGAGGAGTTCACTTTTGAACTAGATGACTGAGCATGGAATATGGAGCATTGGGTTCTGTTCCTGACTAGCTATCTAAGGATTTATAACCTCCCATCTCCATGGTATCGGGATAAGACACAGATGTAAATGCTATATTTGTGCTTACTGCTTCTAACGCTGAGCTGTTCTTCCCCTGTAAATCTCAAAGTGCATTACAAAGTGGGTGAGTCTCCTTACCCCTCATTTCATAGAGGGGAGACACAGATTGGTGAAGTGATTTACCCAGGGTTACACAGCAAGTCAGTGGCAGAACTGGGGACTAAGTCAACTCTCCTGATTCCTGGTTCTGTGCCTTTTGCTGGAGCATGCTCTCTATAGAACGGGGTGCACAGCTCTTTCATAAGTCTTGTCATCCTCTGACTAAAAATGTTCCTTTTTTTTTTTTTTTTACTGGTCTAGCTATGTAGTGAGAGGGATTGGGACTGGTCATCAAAACCTGCCACATAGCCAAGTGGCATCCAGCATGCGAACCGTCATTCCCTGCTGGGCTGTGTTAGTATTTAGTGCTACAGTTCTACATTCCCCTTGCATGCTCTGGTTTGTTAAGGAATAAACAGGATCGTGAGCTCTGTCTCATGTCACCCACTGAATCACAGTTCAATCTGGGCTTGATCCTGCGAGCTGCAGTGTGTTCTCAGCTGCCGTTTGAAGTTGAATTGAGTGCATTCAGCACTGCAGGATGGTGTCAGGAGAGTTTGACGGTCCTTTTGCCTTTGCTAGCCCCTCCTCACCCAGTGTCTCATTTGATAGATCTCTTTTGCTGTTTGGAGACTTGGGAGGCATGCTGTCCAGCCAACAGTGTTAATAGTCGGCTTCCCTTGCACAGTGCCTCCAAGCGTTGGGTAATACGTTTCTAAGCGCACGTGGTTTTGTTTGGGTTTTTATTTTAAATGAGAGGAACCCTTGAGAGCAGCATTCAAAACAAAATTTAAACGAGCATGGGAGCTGGTGTGTGCATAGCCTAGCTCTGCACAAAGGAGCAGAACCTAAGAAGGTAACTTATAAAGGAGCACTGCAGAGCTGATTTAAACAGTCTCAGATGATGTTTTCCCCTTTTTCTACAATAAACATAGAGTATTATATTACATACAAAGAAAAGCTACATTAAAAGAACCTGAAGGTTGCCAAGTCAACTACTGATAAGTTAGGAAATGCCGGAATTCAGATGGCCTGTGCACCCTTAATTCAGCCCCCTTGTGCATATGCGTTATGACACAGACTTTAATTACACGATCACATACAGTTAATATACTAGTCAGAAATGGCTCAAACTTTCCCAAAACAATTCACCTGGAATGGAAAATTTTAGCTTAAACGTTTGTTTGGCAGAATTGTAAACAACTGAAAACTAGGTCTTAGTAAGGTTGCCTAGCACTTCCCACTGTAATCGAGTGCCGCCAGCACCACCTGATATAGGATTAACTTTTCCAAAGCGCTTAAGTGACTTAGGAGGAGTGTAATTCCCACTGGAAGTAAACTGGATTTAAGCTACCTAAGTCACTCAGGAATTAGGGGTAAATTTTTCCATTCATCTAGAAGGATCTCAGTCCCAAGCCTATTACTGATGTAGGTTAACTGAGTCAGGGTCATTTCATTGGCTTCTGAAAGGCAGTCATCACTGTAATGGAATGTGGTGGCAGTTTTGCTCCATCTGTGTAACTCTCCACTTCCCCTTCTAAAAACAGGTGGGTAAATCCCCGCCCCGCCCCTTTCCCCAACTCCTGGTGAAAGCTGCAAGTGGAATTTTTGTCAGATACAACGTAATACTCGAGTTAGAATTTGGACCGTATGCTGGGGTTCACACCTCTGCTTTTCTGAATATTTGAGTGAGATTGAATGGTCTGTGATAGACAGGAAATCAGACTAGGTGATCTCATGCTCCCTTGTGGCCTCAAACTTTGTGTGATTTTATGCAAATCGCTATGATCTCTTTATTGAAAAGCAATCAGGTCAGGGCCTTGTTTTTACTTACCCCAAAAATTGTATCTCCTGGAGTATTGTGGGTCTGCATGGCATCCATGGACCATCTGTTCAATACATTCTCAGGGAGTGGAATGTCTCCTACTGACTCAGCAATGGAGCTGACAATTTTCTTGAGCAAATCCGTCCCTAAACTAACCAGGCCTGATTTGTGAATGGCTTACGTGACTGTGGCAATAGAGCCATAATGGCTTCCTTCCAAGTAGCATTTCCTTGAACCTAATAGTTCACTTCTACGCCCACCCCCGTCTTTGAATCTTCTTGTTTTTCCCCCATTGCTCAAGGGAAAGAGTAAATGCTTTTTGTTTTATTCCCGGATAGCCCTGGCCCTCCGCTCTTGTGAGAGCCATGCTGACTTTGAGTTCAAAATGTGCGACTTCTTTGAGGCCGGATTGTGGTCTTCCATCTCTCCTCATCGTTAAAAATGAATAAGAAAAGAGGGAAAGTGTGCTGTGTAAAGTGCAAGGGAATAAATCTTGCCTCTGGCTAAAGAGAGGCCCAACTCACAGATTTTCAAGTTGAAATCTTGCTTGTTTGGCAAAGGTTTTATTTTTAAGCACCTTGTATGTTGTTCTAGGAGACAGAAAACACTTCTAAGCCTGCACTGGCTGAGATGCGATCTCTGATGTACCCCAAAGTGCTCACAGTACAATTCTACCGTGGGTAGAGAACAAAACTGGGAGTTAGGTTGTGGGTTCTGCTTCTGGTTCTGGCGCAGATAACTGATGGAGAGTCTGTCCTTTAAAGATCATCTGCTCCAAGGATTTGACCCTGCAAATTCTGCTGAGTTCAGTAATTCCTCCCATGAGGCGTTCCACTGAAGGAGATAGTCCTGCTCACGGTGATGATCACTCTGCTGGGTAGGAAGTGTTTTCAGGTTCAGGCCCTGAGAACTGCAAGACACAGGGAGTGAGGAGGACAGTGGGACAGGTAGGAGAAAAGCAGGAAGAGGCCCAGAGGAAAGTTGCTCAACTGGCCACACAGGGCACATGATTAGCAAGTTTGTCTAAATTCTTATGTTTATTCTTCATATTTTATATATTGAAATATAATTTTAGAACAAATATTTATTGTCTATAAAAGTCCCTGCCCGGAAGAGCTTGTGATACCAGATTGAGTAATATGTGAAGGGTGGAGGGAGAGCTATAGAGGAGTCAAATACTTATTGTGTTTATATACCCAGATTAATACCTTTGCAAAGTAAAATGTTACAGCTAGAAAAATAAAGTGCCAGCTATTTCCCATTTGCCTCCTCAATGTAGCTGTCATGAACTAGCTGATTGCTGATAGTTGTTGCAAAGTGCATGAGTCTTGAAGGTGATGGACAGGAGAGAGAGAGGATTTTTTCAAAATGTAGGTATTCCCTTTCTTTAAATCTGGTTGACTCCAGCAAAGTACCTTTGCTCCAGGCATGTGAAATCCAGAGCTGGTTGATATTGTGGCAGCTAAGTTGATAATGGAGGATATGACCAAATGTGGGTTCATCAAGAATTTTTACCAGGGACTGGTCACTCCGACTTGCAATATATTTGTGTGTCTGTAAATCTCTCCCTATCTGATACACTTTTCTCAGTCATCTATTTATTGTATATCTTTTTAAAAGCTCCTATTTCGATGGGACCCAACAGGCGAAGAATGGTTTTTCTGACTGTCCAGCATGCAGTCATTAGCTGGCTTAGGTTGCTTCTTCCAGCTGACATCCTCTGTGCCTGCAGCCAGTGTCATTGGTGTGAGTGAGTGTCAGCCCAGGTAGCTCTTGCAGCTGTGGAAGTCTCATAGGGTTTTTGCAAAATACAGAAGAGCAAATCTGACATGGAATGAAATACAGTACTTGAGGTTCAAGTTTAACAATCCAGGGAATGGGAAGGTGGGTGGGTGGATGTGGAGAGAGATGTGTGAAGACATACATGCTTTCTTTCCTCCAAAAAAGTTTGATTACATCTAAAAAAGAGCTAAAATTGCAGTAATGTCCTGACAAGTCAAAGTACAGTAAATCCAGGGACTGCAGATTGCAGTACAATAACATGTAATGGATCACATACACTTGTTCCTTCCCGCACCGCTTTACAGGCTGGCTGTTCATCAGACAAAAGCCATGTGTCTTTTTTTTTTTTTCCATCAGAAACCTGAACAAACACTCAACACCCACCAAAGCTACATTTTGAATCAGTATTGAAGTGGGGAAATGTTTTTTTTTTCCAAGTCTAATTAGTAATCTGATGATCGGACCATTCTTAAGCAGCTTCCATCTTAACAATAAAGGAATGTCAGACTATACTTGGCAGAAGCTCTTATACATAATTTAGATCATAATTAGGTTCATTAGCACATTTTATATGGCTCTCAGGGGATCAGAAAGTCTAGGTGTACTGGTTAATTTTTTTCTTTCCTGATTGTTTACTGCTCTTGGGAGATTTTACTTGGAGCCCAGATGTCACTGGCTGAATCCTGAACCTTCACGTGGCTGCATTTAGAGTGGTGAGTTGCAAGTCTCACATAAGCAGGTATTATCTGGAGAGCAATTAACCTGGTGGGAGGGTTTATCCCTAGTGAGAATGTGCCAGAGGGAGTACAAAATACTTGGAAAGAAGGTGAGGGGAGATAATGGAACAAAAGCAAGGGCCTGATCTGGCATATTGCTGAGTTTCCTCCACAAGCAGGGACTTAATTGGGAGGTGAGGATGCTTAGAATGCCTAGTGAGTGGGGTACATTTTATCTAAAATCATAAGCTCTTATTAGGAAGAGCTGTATTTAGGAGTATGAAGTACTCACTCCGGGTAAGTTTGCTTAAGCAATTCTAATTTTTAAAAAGCTGCCGGAAAGCTTTCCAGCACTCTATCATAATGGACTATCATATATCCATCAGCTTGGTTATGAATCCGCCCCCGCTTTGTCATGAAATCTCTCCCTTGAATGAAGAGCCTGTTACTGCTTTTGTAAACAATTGTTTTTACTCAGTTAGTTCAGAATATCCCCTCTTAAAAGTTTGGAAGTAGCACTTCTAGCCTCTTGAATCACTCCTTTAGAGACGTGCATAACTCCCCTTCCATGTTCATTATATATTTTTATATTAAATATGCAAAAGTGTATGTTAATTTAACTTCATAATTATTAGTAATAGTACAGTAAGGCCTAGAAGCCTTGCTGAGATCAGGGCCCCACTGTGTTAGGTGCTGTACATCCAGACAGAGACAGATTATCTCTGACTCAGAGTTTATAATCTAAAAAGACAAACCAGACAAAGGGCTGGAGGGAGGAGGTTTTATCTCCATTTTATAGATGAGATACTGAGACATAAAAAAATCGAATGACTTGCACAAGGTCACACATGGAGACTGGTTGAGCCAGGTATTGAACCCAGATCTCCTGAGTCCCAGCCCAGTGCTTTGAACACAGAACATTAGGGTTACAAATCTAAATGCACAAATGTTAGGAAACAAGTTAAACTTGTGATAACATACACATGCCCACACTGCACATCCTGCATACTTAGGGTCCAGCAAAACGAACAGATCTTTAGCATATAGCACAACATAATTAACTTTGCCCAAGGTTACAAAATCCACTTTGATTTTACTTCAGTGGCAAAACTTTGGTGACTTGTGTGTCCCAGCATTGTGAAAAGCCTTAGAAGGTTGATGGCGTATTGTTGTGACAGTGGCCTGCAGCCTTCCCTTGTGCTGTGATCTTGTCAGTTCTCCCAAACTGGATATGCCTGGTCTGTACTGGGATGGAAGACTGCAAAATAAAACCAGTGTGTAGTAGTTCTGGTGTTTGTAAAGACTCAGATTCTGCCACCTTTGCCTATACTTTAGTACCTTGCTGTACAAGCAGTCCCATTACTTTCCATAGAGTAACATACTACTTTGCAGGAGTGGGAGTGATGGAATGTTTCCTGCTATTCTTTCTGAATTTGTTCTACCCCACTGTGACGTTATAGGTGCTGTGCTGCTGGAGGTGCTGCCTCTCCTATGAAATACGAATAAGACTTTCGTACTCGAAGTTGGTGAAAAATCCCTTGGCAATTCCAGTATCACAGAGACAGTGGTGTTTTGGGGTGGAGTGTACGAACCGTAGTGTCCGAGCCAAATTCTGCTTCCAGTAGTTACATGCTGTCTGTCTACATTCCTCCTTCCTCTCCACCTGGATGTGATGGCTGCTGGGTTCTGTTAAACAGCAGCCATGTTTCAGTTCAGAGGTGGCTGCACTTTGGGGATGGAAGAAGCCAACTCTGCTTTGGGAGCTTCAGGAGGAAGGACACTTCCTCACCCCTGCGACAGGGTTAGGTTTAAAAGGTGTCGTATGGATCAAACGAAACATGCGGGGACACCAAACCCAGGCATGGAATAGCTAGGTGGTGATGGGGAGCTATGGGGGAGTCGCTTCTGCTGGGCAGCTGAGCAGTTTGAGCTGCAGAAAGTGAACATAGTGGTCTTCAAAAGTTTCTGTTTGTCTCCTTCAAACACCCACCCCTCAAAAAAGAAGCGGGGGAATGGATTGGGATCTAGGTTTTGATCTGCAGGCAGTTATCTCAGTGCCTGGCTCCTGTTTTAAAATCGATTGGGGTCGGGGGGAGAGAGAGAAAATACTTTTCATTATGGAGTTGCTAATCTTTTCTTTATGCTCCTGAATAGACCCTCCTCCCTCTCTCTAGAAGCAAACTAGTTTCCCTGGGCTTGGTCTGGCTAGCAGACTCTATCTATCAAGCACTGTGCTGCCCACTCTCCCTCCTGTCAGTGGTAAGGGGGAGTGCACGTGTGTGATGCCCTAGAGCTGTGTGGCTCAACAACTGGTCCATGGAATGGCACCGGTGCCTGAGGTCTCCGTGACACAGTTTAGGAAGGCAGCAAGCTGGTGCCTGGTGTCAAAAAGGTTGAGAAATGCTGCCCTAGAGCTTCACTGAGTGACCACTTTCCCATAAATGCAAAGTCTCAGTCTGTCCTCCCCCCTGCTCCCCCATAGTTTGAAAATCTCTTTCTGTTCTGCTCTTGTTGCCAGTACATGTGGGGTCCTTTGATTTCTCTTCTTCGTATTGCTTCACGCCGATGTCTGTCCTTTTCTTATGGCCTGGGAGCCAATTCCAGTCTGGAGCCGTTCACCTCTGCTCCTGGGCTAGATGGGGAGTGGGGACTCGAGCCACGTACAGAGCTTTCCTAGCATTTGGCACCAAGCATGTTGCCCCTGGTGTCCCCTGATGCCAGTGACACTCGGAACCTGGACTCAAGGGGTCCTAGACCACGAGGTGGGTGTCCAGATATGGCTGCTCTTGCAGTATTTTCTATATTGCTCCTCCTTGATTTAATTGTAGCCACAGATGGGATAGGGTGTGGTGGCCCTTTTACAGGGCACAGCATGGTAGATTAGGACAGGAAGTGTGAACCCTAATGCAACCTGTTATCTAGTCAAGGGCCACAAGTGTCCTTAGTGCTGTACAGGGCATAAAGGAAGAACCTCCCTCCCTGTTGTGAGGAGCTTATAGACCATGTTTGGGCACAGAAATCCATTGGGAGGGCTAGAAGATGGAGATTTCTGTTTGTCAAGCATGAGCCTGAGTAGCCCAGGTCAGCAACGTAGCTTTCTAAATGGATTCTACAAGGGGAAGTTGGCTTAGAAAATAGTTAGTATCATTAAAGGCCAGAGCGGATGAGGACCTTGGTTTTATATCTGTCCTAAAAGAGAATACTCCCAGCATTAATGCTCCCCCAGGCATCTGTTTGTGATGCTTCAGTGCTTAGTTCTGGGGAGGCATGTCAACAGCTGAATTGCCCAATGCCCTTTCTGGATATCTGGGGTTCCATCCAAACCCTGAGCTCTTTTGCTTGCCAGATCAGTTGGAAACTCAGCCCACATGGTATTTCTGAACTCAACACCCCTGGTGTTTTGTTTAGAAAAAAGTTAAGCTTGAATAGGACATGATCAGGCAGGCTGGTACAGGCTCTACAAGCACATGGACAGGGCAAGGTTAGGGTTGCCAAGCCTCCAGAATTGTCCTGGAGTCTCCAGGAATCAAAGATTAATCTTTAATTAAAGATTATGTCACGATGAGATCTCCAGGAATTCCTCCGACCAAAGCTGGCAACCCTAGGCAAGATACCTCTGGCCTCTTGTTATTGGTGGCTACCAATACGTTCACAGGCAGCTTTCTCACTACCTGTGCAAAGTAATCCATTGTGACCCTCACATCCTCCTCTGATGAGCTCTGAGTATGTAGCAAGCAGCCATTTCTCCTTGGTCCAGTTTCGCTGCCAGTTGCACCATCTTTGCTGGGAGCCCTGCTGCCTTACAGCCGTTTGATCAGAACACACTTGGCCATTGAACTTGCTCACCCTTCTTCTGTGTCTGTCTCTTTAAAAACCCGCAGAGCCGCATGCATGAAAATCCTGTCTTGACATGTGTGTTCGGGTTATTGCTTCAGTCAGAGAAGTTGTCAGACATCCTGGGGCACAGCTCTGACCTCATTGTGGTTTGGTCAAGGGATGGAGACAGGAGCAGACTAACACTCCATAGCTGCTCTGGCTGTGCAGAGGACTCTGTGAGCTACATCAAGATTATATAGGAAGAAGTCTTTGATTTTTATTCCCTTACAAAAGCCACCTTTACTAGACTTCATAATGGAGCTATTGATTAGCAGCCCATGTTTGTACCGAAACACTGTGATTGTTCAAACAACTGCTCAGTTGGAACTATTGGATTGCCTATGCAAAAGCATTATTTGATTTGTATAGTTGTATTGCCTAGCTTGTGAAGTTAATAGTGTGTGTGTGTTTCCAGTTTCTGGATTGTGGTGTGGTAGCTCGTATATGTGCATCAGTACTCTCTGTGGGATGAAATCAATATTGCTTAATTGAGTGGCGTAGACGCTATACTGCTAACAACTAATAGTGATTCTCCTTTAGCTCAAGTGGGAGGAGGTGTAGTTTTGGAGCACGGGCTGTTCTTGGTGTTGCTGTAAAGCTCTGAGTGGCTCTGGATTTGCTTCAAAGCAGTCGTGAGTGAGTGAGTGAGTGCTACATCGATCTGTATTGCAGAAGTTGAAAAATAAAATACTGCACAATTTAACTGTTATAATGTAGCGTATTCCGTATCATGTGCATATTCCTTAGCTGTATGATCTGTTCACGTGCCTGAGAACAGCCCAGTGCTGTTGTGTGCCTGTTAAATTACATGCGCTGCTTCTCTGGGTAAATACATAATAGGGCTATCTCAGGGGTGGGCAAACATTTTGGCCCGAGGGCCACATCAGGGTTGCAAAATTGTATGGAGGGCCACGTAGGGAAAGCTGTGCCTCCCCAAACAGCCTGGCCCCATCCCCTATGGAACCCCCTCCCATTTCCACCCCCTAACTGCCCCCCTCGGAATCCCCGACCCATCCGACCCCCCC
>ML677411.1:4317516-4506034 GCA_007922305.1 Dermatemys mawii
ACCCCTGACTGCCCTAACCCCTATCCACCCTCCCCACCCCCCCCACCCCCGGGACTGCCACGCCTCTCCAACCCCCCTGTTCCCCATCCCCTGAACCTCTGCCCCATCCAACCGCCCCCTGCCCCTTATCCAGCCCCCTGGCCCCCTTACCATGCTGCTCAGAGCAGCGTGTCTGACTCCACAAGACATGCTGCCCAGCAGGAGGGTGCAGCCCCGCCCGCCCAGAGCACTGCCCGTGCGGCGCGCTGAGGCTCCCGGGGAGGAACCAGAGGGAGCCTCCCCGGCTGGGAGCTCAGGGGCCAGGCAGGAAGGCTGGATGTGGCCTGCGGGCCATAGTTCGCCCACTTCTGTGCTATCTGCTTATGGCTTTGAGATACAAATGCAGCTCCTTATGACACAAGCACCTCTGGAAAAGCAACTAGTGAGTTGTTCAGGAGATCTTATCAGCTAATCAATGTTCTTCTGAAACATAAGGTTGAAAGTATCACTTTACAGATGTGTGAAATGGGCATGAGGTGTGATGTCCCTTCACTGAAAGGGTGAGAAGGGCGTGCAAAACATGAGCTGAGCAGAAAGAACAGGACTGTTCAGACCCTCTATGTGCCTAACTCCATGTCTCTACACACTCATCTTCCACACTGTAACACACACATCGTCTTCTGCAACCTCCTAGAATCAGGGTGAGACTCAAATGATCTTTAATGCCTTTTTGAGGGCTTTGGATCCCAGTTCTTGCTGGTTAAGGATGACCATCTGAATGGGTCAGGAAAGTATTAGTCCCGTTTTTCTGCTCCAGAAGTCTTGCCCTCATCTGTGTTGCCTGTATGCATCTCTTCCCCATCTCGGAGCTCCAATCTACAGCTTTTCCACGTTAAAATCCCATTTAAAGAATCATCTGCCACAAATACTAGCCCACTTTCACTTTAGTCTAAGGACCTTGCAACCCAGTGGATCTTATTTGGGCATGTCTTTTAGATTGTGAGCCCCTTGGGGTACGAATAGTCTTATTTATGTCTGTATAAGGGACTTTAGATTGATAAGTGGCAGAACAGGAGTAGAATCCAGGTCTCCTGACTCATCGTCTGGGCCATGTTGCTTCTTCCTTGGAAACGTTGGTGTACTTTAACCCAGAGAACAGTGATTGTTGCATCTGTTTTTTCTGAAGCAAGACCCATTCAAAAACAGGGAGAGAGAATGTCTTGCCAATTACAAGACTAGACCAAGTAAGGAAATGTCACCCTCCGCTTTGAACTCTTCTCCAGTGTGTGTATTAGGAGCTATAGATTTTTTTTGTCTTGTATTGATTTTGGAAAGACGAAAGTTACAGTAAATTTACAAGAAAAATGAAGCAGCTTTTGAATTTGTCTAAGCTCAGTACTTCCATTGTTACTGGGAAGCGTAATAGCTGAATTCCCTAGTTGTCTTGTGACCAAATAACTGAGTGGGGGAAGTGTTCGTGGGGTAGGGTTAGCAAGTTAAAGAAAGAGAGCAGCTAACCCTTTCTTGAACCATAGTAAAGGAAGATGGTTCACAAACAGCTGTATTATGCGAGGGCTGTAGTCCAGTGGCTAGAGCAGGGAAAGGGGAATGAGAACTCGTGTTCTAGTTTTTGGTTTCTCTACAGGTTCACCTTGGACGTAACCTGGTAGTATAACTCTCTGATAAAACTTGCTTATGTACCTCAGCAGTGTCATAAGGTAAATGTGTTTCCTGTAAATCTCTTTGCAGTCCTCCATGATAAGTAAATGCAGATTATTAGTATTACTTTATTCTACTATAGAGTCATTGAAGTAAGAGATGGAAAAGAGAGACAGTGTTGTTCTAGTGACAAAGAGTCCTGTGGCACCTTAAAGACTAACTGAAATTTTAGAGCATAAGCTTTCATGGGTTAATACCCACTTCATCGGATGCATGCAGTGGAAGTATCCAGGGGCAGGTATAAATAGGTAGGCAAGAACCAGGTGGGAGATAACAAGGTTAGTCCAATGAGGCTGAACCAGCTTGTTATCTCTGATCAGGGAGGGTCAGGTGTTCCTCTAGCAGCTGAACTGGAGGTGTGAATAGCGAGAGAAGAGAAGCTGCTTTTGTAGTTAGCTAGCCATTCAAAATCTCTATTCAGTCCCAAACTGATTGTGAAAAATTTGCAAATGAATTGCAGCTCTGCAGTCTCTCTTTGCAGTCTGAACTTGAAGTATTTTTGCTGCAAAATGCTGACCTTTAAATCTTTTATGGTGTGTCCAGTGAGGTTGAAGTGCTCTCCTACAGGTTTTTGAATATTGCCATTCCTGATATCTGATTTGTGTCCATTTATCCTTTTTCGTAGGGACTGTCCAGTTTGGCCGATGTACATAGCAGAGGGGCATTGCTGGCACATGATGGCGTATATTACATTGGTAGAAGTGCAAGTGAATGAACCAGTGATGGTGTGGCTGATCTGGTTTGGTCCTGTGATGGTGTTGCTGGTGTAGATGTGTGGGCAGAGTTGGCATCGAGGTTTGTTGCATGGATTGGTTCCTGAGTTAGAGTTATTATGGCGCTGTGTGCTGTTGCTGGTGAGAATATGCTTGAGGTTGGCAGGATTGTCTGTAGGCCAGGACTGGCCTGCCTCCCAAGGCCTGTGAAAGTGAGGGATTGTTGTCCAGGATGGGTTGTAGATCACAGATGATGCGTTGGAGAGGCTTTAACTGAGGACTGTAGGTGATGGCCAGTGGTGGTCTGTTGTTTTCTTTCTTGGGCTTGTCTTGCAGCAGCAGGCTTCTGGGTACACGTCTGGCTCTGTTGATCTGTGTCCTTATTTCCTTGTGCGGATATTGTAGTTTTGAGAAAGCTTGGTGGAGATCTTGTAGGTGTTGGTCTCTGCCTGAGGGGTTGGAGCAAATATGATTGTACCTCAGTGCTTGGCTGTAGACAATGGATCGTGTGGTGTGCCCGGGATGGAAGCTGGTGGCATGAAAGTAGGCATAGCTGTCGGTAGGTTTTCGGTATAGGGTGGTGTTGATGTGGCCATCATTAATTTGCACCGTGGTATCCAGGAAGTGGACCTCCTGTGTAGACTGGTCCAGGCTGAGGTGGATGGTGGGGTGGAAGCTGTTGAAATCATGGTGGAATTCTTCCAGAGTTTCTTTCCCATGGGTCCAGATGATGAAGATGTCATCAATGTAGTATAGATAGAGGAGGGGCGTGAGTGAACGAGATTTGAGGAAGCGTTGTTCCAGGTCAGCCATAAAGATGTTGGCATACTTTGGGGCCATGCGGGTGCCCATAGCGGTGCCAACTCTGCCCACACATCTACACCAGCAATACCATCACAGGACCAAACCAGATCAGCCACACCATCACTGGTTCATTCACCTGCACATCTACCAAATGTAATATATGCCATTATATGCCATTATGTGCCAGCAATGTCCCTCTGCTATGTACATCGGCCAAACTGGACAGTCTCTACGAAAAAGGATAAATGGACACAAATCAGATATCAGGAATGGCAATATTCAAAGACCTGTAGGAGAGCACTTCAGCCTCACTGGACACACCATAGAAGATTTAAAAGTCAGCATTTTGCAGCAAAAAAACTTCAAGTCCAGACTGCAAAGAGAGACTGCAGAGCTGCAATTCATTTGCAAATTTGACACAATCAGTTTGGGACTGAATAGAGATTTTGAATGGCTAGCTAACTACAAAAGCAGCTTCTCTTCTCTCACTATTCACACCTCCAGTTCAACTGCTAGAGGAACACCTGACCCTCCCTGATTAGAGATAACAAGCTGGTTCAGCCTCATTGGACTAACCTTGCTATCTCCCACCTGGTTCTTGCCTACCTATTTATACCTGCCCCTGGATACTTCCACTGCATGCATCCGACGAAGTGGATATTAACCCACGAAAGCTTATGCTCTAAAATTTTAGTTAGTCTTTAAGGTGCCACAGGACTCTTTGTCACTTCTGCAATTCCAGACTAACACGGCTACCCCTCTGATTCTTGAGTATTGTTCTAGTGCATCGCTCCTCCAGGTGGGTATGCGTGTAATTGTTAACTATTGTATTATCTCTAAAGCTTTGCCTTGTCTAGTTTCCAATAGTCTTAGAGGCAGATCTTCCATCTCTTCCTTTGGGATTCTGTACGCCATCAGCATAAATAATATCCAAGTTGTGGGTTAGGCGTGCTCAGTCTTTCAAATTGCCTTGGCATCCTCCTTCCTTTATTTTTACCGAAGAAGTAGAAATATTCTCAAGAATGAGCTGCTCTCAGGAGTGTCACCGGTAATCCCAGAGATGTGCTGCTGATAACCTTGTCTTCATCTTGAGTTCTTGGCTGTCTGTAGGCTATTGGTTTCATGCCTTTGCTACGAATGCCAGTAGAATTACTCAGAGGCACCTGTGGCAAGTTGAATGAAGATATTAGTGCCAGGCGTTTTTTTGCTAAACATATGCACTGGAATTTTGAAAAGCTGCATTTTCCTGTTAGATCTGAATAGTCTCTCACATTTGCCATTTTTGTATCTATGGTGGATCATAGCTCTTTATTAGTAGCCATTACGCTCCCCCATATCAAACCTATTGCCTTGCAAGTGTGAAAAAGATAATTGGTTCTATGAATAGTAAATAGGTAGGTCTAGTGAAATGAACACAGGACTGCATGCCAGGAATACCAGGGTTCTAATCTAAGAGCTGTCGCTGACTTCAGTGTCCTTAGGTAAGTCACTTAACCCCCATGCCTCAGTTTCCCCCATCTGTAAAGTTGACTTAGTGCTTACCTCCATTCCTTTCAGGGTTAGTGAGGACTGATTAGTTACACTTATAAAGCACTTTGAAGGTGGGATATAATGTAAATGCTAAGTTTTATTTTATTTTTAGTGTTTGTTAAAACTTTTCTGCTTTATATTTTGAATCGCATACAGTGGAAATAAACTTGATCATAACTGGTGCAGATCTGTTAGGTCCCATTCACCCTGCTCTGCTGGGGCTAGGGCAGGGTTGTTGCCTATGTTATATTTTTATATATATTTTATATATTAGAGTGTTTTATCTAATATAGTCTTCAAAGTGTCAAGTGATGTTTTATTTTTCACTTTTCTCAGCTCTTTTCATTGCTTCAAGTGGGAAGAGTTATTTTTAGGCCTTCAGAAGTAATTGGAGATTGGGCACCATATAGAGCAGTAGTTCTCAGTCCCTGGGGGTATGCAGAGGTCTTCCAAGTGGGTACATCAACTCATCTAAATATTTGCCTAATTTTACAATAGACTACATAAAGAGCACTAGCTAAATCAGTACAAACTATACTTCTGGGAGAATTCTGCACCAAAAAAATAAAAGCTCTGCAACAAAAAAATAAAAATTCTGCACACAATATTTTAAAATTCTGCACAATTCTGCATATTTTATTTGTCAAAGTAACACAATATAATCACACCAGTTTCAATTATTTTTGATCATTTATATCAAAATACCTGTCAGCAAGTATGTCTGTAGACAACAAAAAAGATTCAGGAAATGTTTGACAAATACATTATTTACTAGGCATATTAATACAGAATTCTGAGTAATAATTCATTTAAACTACAGTGCAGAACGGCATTTCCCGCACCCCTCAGAGGCAGTGCAAAGGCTTGGGGAAGTCTCAGGTAATGGAGAATCTGAGGGAGAGGGAAGTAAATTGCTGGGAAGGAGTGTAAATTGCTGAGTGTGAACTTGGAGGGTTGTTGGATATGTGTGGAAAAAGTATGGAACAGGAGGTTTTGGGGGGATAAAGGGGGGTGGGGAACTATTGTTAGGGAACTTCCCTCATGCAGACCCTGGCTAACCTCTAGCCTAGGGGTGGGCAAACTACAGCCCGCGGGCCACATGTGGCCCGCTGGCCATTTTTATCCAGCCCACGAGGGGCTGGGGAGACGCAGGGCCTTGCCCTCCCTGGCCAGGCCCAGTATGGTGTGCCGGGGGCCCTGCGCTCCCTGGCCGGGGGCCGGGTCGCCATGGGGCCTCACCCGCCCTGGCCGGACCCAGCACTGTGTGCCAGGAGGCCCTGCGCTCCCTGGCTGGGGGCTGGGTCAAAAGTGGCATGCCATGGCACCCCGCCCTCCCTAGCTGGGCCCACCACAGCGTGCTGCGGGGCCCTGTGCTCCCGGGCCAGGTCGAGCGCGAGGAGCCACTGGGCCCCGCACTTCCCAGCCAGGTCGGGTCGAGGCGCGCCCGGCTGAGTGTGGTAAACAAGGGGGGGCTTAGGGGGTGGTGGTTAGGGTGGCGGGATCTCGGGATGGAGCAGTCAGGGAACAAAGAAGGGGGGCTTAGATAGGAGGTGAGGTTCTGGGGGGTCGGGTAGAGTGGAGGGGTCTCTGGAGGGGGCAATCAGGGGACAAGGAGCAGGGGCGGGATTGGATGGGTTGGAGGTTCTGAGGGGGGCAATCGGGGTGGGAAGTGGCTGGGGGTTGGATAAGGGGTGGGGTCAGGCTGTTTGGGGAGGCACCGCCTTCCCTACCCGGCCCTCTGCACAATTTTTAACCCCAATGTGGCCCTCGGGCCAAAAAGTTTGCCCACCCCTGCTCTAGCCTCTCCCAGTCAATCTGTCCATTCCCATGTGTTCCTGCATCCACATGTGTCCTTGCACCTCCTGTCCATGCGTCCCTTCACTGCCACATCCCTATGTGCCCTTGCACCCCCTCCTCATCCCAGTGTGTCTCTGTGTCCCCACCCAGCCACTCCCATCCGTGTCCATGTACCACCTCTCACTGTACCCCCTACCCCGTCTGCATGTGTCTCTGCACCTTCCTCCTCCATGTGACCCTGTGCCTCCACTCCCATTCAGCCTCCGCCCCAGTCTGTCCTCCCTGACTAGCCCTTATGAGAGCCTATCTGATCCCCCGGTACCCCACAATGTCTGTCTCCCCCCGGTACCCCACAATGTCTGTCTCCCCATAGCCCGTCTCCTGACCTGGCCTGTGGTGAAGAAGGCACAGCAGACTCGCTTTCTCTCTTCCCTTGCTGGTAGGGAGCTGCTGCTTTGTTCTAGAGTGTCACTGCCCTCTGGTGGGCAAAACATGAACTGCAGCAACATTTTGGCAGAGACTTTCTTCACAAAAAAATTAAAATATGTGGGGCTCATTAATTCTGCATGTGCGCAGTAGCACAGAATCTCCCCAGGAGTAAAAGTAAAATTTCATACAGACAATGACATATTTATACTGCTCTATATACTATACACTGAAATGCAAGTACAATATTTGTGTTCCAATCAAACTGTTTTATAATTATATGGTAAAAATGAGAGCTTTAGCAGTTTTTCAGTAATGGCATGCTGTGACACTTTTTTTTGTATTTTTATATCTGATTTTGTAAGCAAGTAGTTTTTAATTGAGGTGAAACTTGAGGTATACAAGACAAATCAGACTCCTGAAACGGGTACAGTAGTCTGGAAAGTTTGGGAGCCACTGATATAGAGTTCTCATTATTTTTGGAAAGCCAAAAAAGCATGTGTCATGTTACTCTCCCCGTGATGCTATGACAGGATGTATTGATTTTTATCTGCGCTCTGATAGTTTCTCTCTTTTGATACATATAATCTCTCTCTCTTGCTCACACACACACACACACACTTTGATGGGCAGATCAAACCATGTGCAGCGTTTGTCTTCACTGCCACAGTTAGCTTGAGTTGCTCCTCTTGAGCGAGCCTAGCTCAAGTGACTGGCCACAAAGAAGGTACATCTACATTGCAATCGAAGGTATGATTGCTGCCCGGGCTGGTGTATCTGCTCTAGCTTTAATCTAGCTAGTAGGGCTAACAGCAGCATTGAAGATGCTGTGTTATGGGTGTTAACCCAAGCTATATAAGCCCACCCAGGAACCAGGCTATGTACTCACTTTCCTAGCCCACAATGAAGCGGATGATGCTGTGTCTTCACTGCTATTTTCGCTGTGCTAGCTAGATTAAAGCTAGGGCAATTGTGTCTGTCTGTGCTGCAGTCACACCTTCAGTTTCAGTGTAGACGTATCCTGTGAGAGAACCCTCAGGCAATGCAGAGTGATTGGGTTAGTAGCTGGTGAGTTGTACTAACTGGAGCTGTAACTGTGTCCACACTACATTATTATCTTGATCGTCAGCAACACTGCAGCTTCAACCCATACCCCTCCGACGGGTCAGCTTTGAAGCACAACTTAGAACGAGCTAGAGATTGTGTGTGGATGAGCGCTGGGTTAGGGGCAATAAGTGCTTTATACCTTGAGCTGACTGCTGGAGGACAAGTCTGTCAAGATGAAGGCTGGCCTTGTGGTCAAGGCAATGCCCTGATACTCAGGAGATCTTGGTTCTGCTCCTGGTTCTGCCACCGACTCCTTATGTGACCTTGGCTCAGCAAACTCTCACACGTCCTGTTTAGATGGTAAGACCTGTGGGAGAAGGATTCTTGCATCTGGTGTCTCTGATCTCAGCTGGAGCCACTAGGCAATACCATAATACAAATCATTTCTAGCTGAACCTGGAGTGGGGCAGCAGGAGACTTGCCACACAGGATACTCTACAGCTGGCTCCGATTCTAAAAGTCCAATCAGCAAACATTGCACATGTGATTTTGTTTGCACGTTCTCTCTCTCTCTCTCCCACCCCCCTCTCCTCCCGCTAGCACAAGTCTGATTTCAAAGGCTAGAACATCCTGTCACCTGGGTGTTTGTGTCTTTTGTGTCTAGTTTGAAGGCCATTATATAAAATTAGCTTGCGACTCCGAGCTGGCTGATATTCGCTCTGTACTAGGGCTCTCACAAAGCCCTTGATGGTGATTTTACTTGATGGATTCTTCTGTAAGCTCTGAGGTACAGGGTAGAAAATGGAAGACTAATCGTCTCCGAGATTGCTTCCAGACCGAGTAGCAAAATTAGGTGGGCTTTTTGACAGCTTTCCTGCTCACCTTGCGCCTAGGTGATTCTTTTAAACCTCTAGTGAGTATTTACCAGGCAGACCCACTGGCAGAAAGGGAGGGGTGGTGGTTTTTCCTTCAGTAAACCTGCTGATGATACAAACTTGCTGGGGAGGGATGGGAAGAAGGATGTGTGGTTCTGACAGTGAGCTTCAATTTTAAAGCATGTTCAGATCTGCTAAGCAACAGCATTGACAAGTTTAAATAAATCTGATGTTGAGTAATGTAGAGTGACACATTGGGAGCAAAAAACAAACAAACCAAACGCCACACCCAGCACAACTCAGATAATGATTGGAATGGAAATAGAACATAAATGGTGCAAGGGACCTTAGAGGAAAGACAAGGAGGCTTCTCTCTGCAGAAAAAAAACACTGAAAAAGTGTATAGGAGAACCAGGATATAGATCAAGAGTTGGGAACAGCAGGGCAGGCAGATGTTGGGATTGTCTCATGGCATTAGCGTCTTGACGTTTGGATCCTTTGTGGATGTCTGTATTAGGAGAGATTGAAAAGGTTAATGCTGTGTCATTTGCAGACACATGAACGACAGGAGGGATGACAAAGAACGAGAGGAGATGAACCAGAGGAGGGATAACAAAGGTATTTAAGATCGTCAACAGTTTAGCGAAGGTAAATCGGGAGCTTCCTCATTATTGTTCATTTGTATTTATAGTGCTTTGACTAGACCCAGCCCTACTGTGCTAGTTGCTGTATGAACACAACAATATGTAGACTAGGGGGGCATGCAATGAAATTAAGAGACTGATGCTTCCCGGGGTAGACGGGATCGTGAGGCACCTCACTACCACCTGCTGTTAGAGTGAGAAGGTCTTCTCTATGCCTGCTAAGGGTCGTCTCCCTGACTCCACCAGCATCTGGACTAGATGACTTCCTGTGGTCTCTTCCAACCCTAATATTCTATGATCTGGCAGCACAAGAATTGCCCTCCAGGCCTGTGCAGGCCTCACTCTCTCTATACAGGTCAGCGACTGGCGCAAACCGACCCTCAAGTCCTGAGCCGTCCCTGTGGGGCACTCAGCGCCTGTTCCACAGAAAAGTCACAGAATCGCTACTCCTCAAGGAATAGTATCCGCCAGCTGCTTATTGTAAATCAGGATCACCCTGCCTCATAATACACAGCTCTTAGATGCATTTATAGTGACAACAAGAATACGTTTATCGTCGAAGAACAGAGATTCAACTGATAGTAAGAATATTGGAAACAAATGGTTACACAGAAACATACTTTCTAGAGCCTAAACGTAACCCACAGCACATTCCCAGAGTCCTTCCCCCAGCATTTTCAACCAAGAGAGCTAAGATCCCCTTTTTGTAAGATCAAGCATGCTGGAAGCTTGTCTTCACAGATTGAAGGAGGCCAGAGCATCCCCCTACGGTCCCAGATACACCAGATCAGACCTTTGATCTTCACCTAAAAACAGGATTCCCACCTCCTCCTACTGCTTACCTCTTCCTGTTAATTTGCTTTTGAAGTCTCCACCAGCTCTTCATTATTAGCCATATGCTAATTGTCTGTCTTCTTTTGTAAGATGCATAATACCTTTAAGTGATCTGCCTTTAACTGCAAGGCCTAGATAATGTAATTTTCAGCATATATACATAGTTGCTCACATATTTTCCCTATATATAGCTTCATAATGATTATGACCACCACCAGTGGGGGACAGATGTTCATAAGTGACCTTACATGACATTCTTTTGGTTGAACCCAGGGATTTCTGTGCCCTCTGCCAATTGGCATCAAGCAGTCTTTGGGTCATAGAGGTAACAAATTTGAAACTGATATAAGGAAAGAATCTTTTGTACTAAGTACAAGTTAACTGTGGAACTCACTGCCACAAGAAGTTACTGCGGACAGTTGCTTATCAGAACTGAAGAAAATTTATACATTTTTATGGATAAGAGTGTCCACAGTTGCATCAGATTCGTTAAAAAATAATTTAAAAACCCTCGTGCTTCAAGTTATAAGCCACCTATTAAGTGCTTGGGTAGAAAGAAACTTTTTCTGAGCAAGCTACTCCATAATTGTCCTCTGTAAGGTTTTTTGCACCAAAAGTTGCTGGTACTAAGGGTGACCAGATAGGAAGTGTGAAAAATCGGGACGGAGGTAGGGGATAATAGGTGCCTATTGTAAGAAAAAGCTCCAGATATTGAGTCTGGCCCTATAAAATCGGGACATCTGGTCAACCTATTGGTACTGATCATGATCAGTGACACAGGATATTTGGCTCTTTGGGGGCAGGGCCTGTCTTTTTGTTTTCTTTGTACAGTACATGGCACAGTGGTGTCCTGGTCCAGGACTAGGGTCCCTGGGTACTATGATACTACAAATAATATATAATAATAACAGAGGGACCATTAGTTTGATCCAGTCTGGTAGTTCCTGTATTCTCTTGTTAGCTTCTCAATACAAATGACAAACAGGACTGTGATTTTTTTAAGAATCAGAGGGGTAGCTGTGTTAGTCTGGAATTGCAGAAGTAACAAGACGCATTTGACGAAGTGGGTACTAGCCCACAAAAGCTTATGCTCTAAAACTTTAGTTAGTCTTTAAGGTGCCACAGGACTCTTTGTCACTTCTGTGATTTTTTTTGTTGTTGTTAATGACTTTATAGCAAGTCTGTTGCAACTTCGCGATTTCATGGCTGTCATTATTGTGTATGGTCTGGCCATTTGAAATTTCATGGTGCCACTGGGCATATAACTTGTATCCTTCCAGTCCGTGATCACAGGCATCTACCACCCTGAGTTACGGAAAAGGCTCATTTTGTTGTCAGCGGTACAGGGTGTCAGACATGCACTTAAGCACTTTAGATTCTGTGCATTGGAGAGCAGCAGTTCACCTACGTTCTGGCTGGTTCGTTACAATGTTAATAAATAGCAGTGACACTTGAGTTGTGCAGGTTCCATTACTGGATACTTGCACGCTGATTGTTACGTGTTCACGACTACCAGAAATAAAAATATGCAGGGGATAATTGTGCGGAGACTGATATGTAAGAGTTGAAGCATGAGTGACGCATAGTAACTGAAATGCACCAACTGTCGATAGCTGTAATCACCTTGTGCTTTTATCTTCTTGGGGAGTGCAAAGTAAACAGGGTCAGTATGACTCAGCACTTGAGTGGGAGACTTCAAAGGAATTACCTAGGTGCTGCAGGAAGCGGCAGTGATGAGTCACTAAGTGCTGTGGGGTGGATTATGCCACCGGAGAGTGAGTCTGTTGAGAGAGGAGGATTATTCGTTATTTTCCTGACGACAGCACTGAAAGGCCCCAGTCAGAAATGTGGCCCATTGTACTAGTAGGGTGGCCTAGTGGATAGAGCACTGGACTGGGGTTTGAGAGGCATGGGATCTATTCCTGGTTCTGCCAGTGGCCTTCTGGGTGATCTTAAGAAGTCATTTCATCCTGTGCCTCATCTCCCCATCTGTAAAATAGTGATAATGATACTGACCTCCTTTGTAAAGCACTTTGAGATCTATGAGTATTATAAATAAATTATTATAAATTAAGAACAGTCTAAATGATCCACTTGTAATGAGTAAAGATTGCATAATCTAAGAGAGACAGAGCTTAATTCTCATAAGAACGGCCATACTGAGTCAGAGCAATGGTCAGTTTAGCTCAGTATCTTGTCTTCTAACAATGACCGGAGCCAGATGCTTCAGAGGCAATGAACAGAACAGGGCAATTATCAAGTAATCCATCTCCTGTCCTCCAGTCTCAGCTTCTGACAGTCAGAGATTTAGGGACCCCAGAGTATGGGTTTGCGTCCCTGATCATCTTGGCTAATAGACATTCATGGACCTTTCCCTCCAAAATTCTCCACTCCATGGCAAGTGGAAGGGAGGTTGTAAGGCTTCCTGGTTCAGGGTCTCCCAACCTCAGTGAAAGTTACACCCCAGCCAGGTGACAGGACAGACATTAGAAATGGGATAATCCAAGGGAAATTCTTTCAGCCCAGACCACAAGGCTTGCAGGTTTGTTGTGAGGGTTTTTTATTCACACAAGAAATAGTGTCAATCAAAACATTTATGGAACAGCCTGCAAGGCAATAAAAGCTCTGTTAGGTGGCATCATGAGGAAATCAGCCATGCAGTCACCCTGCATTCTTTCCCCAGGAATTTCTACTGTTCTGAGATATTAAAGGATTTGGCAAGAGAAATTTTCCACTTATTTTTTTCTGCTTACCTGAAGCACTCTGTGGTGTGAGCAGGGAAAGCAGCAGTTCTTTAGAAGCAGAGGTGAGCTGGTTCAGGGCTTGAGTGAGAGTGTTGTGTATTTGTGTTGTAGTGGGGCTCAGAGGCACCAGCCGGGATCGAGGCTGCATTGTGTGAGGTGCTGCATATGTACATCGAAAGACATGGTCTCTGACATGAGATACTTACGGTCTGAGAAGACAAGTGACATTTGCAAAGTTGTAAAATAATTGTAAGTAGATAAAGCAACTACCAGCCACTCCATGTGCCGCTTAAGCCATCAGTAACTGGTGGAGTTCTTATAAGTAGAGTTAGATCTTGAGGCGAGTGTGATAGCCTTATGGATCAGTCCTCGGAGGACATCCCATGCATAAATGGGGCAGCACTAGAGAAGCTGGCATCATTGACAGAGCAGAGGAAGCAGGAGTGACCCAGTAAAAATCAAGAGCAGGCAAGTGGGGAGGGGGCAGATTTGTGAAGGAAAGGACAAAAGCTTCAAACGGATGTACTGAAATGGGAGGAACCTGTGGTGGGATTCAGATAGCAGGGTCTGAAGAATGGAGCTGTGTGATGTGGCCAGAGAGATGGACAAGGAAGATCATCTTAGCAGCTGCATTTCTTATGGATTCTCCTGTATCTTGCAGATGCTCATTATAAATTCTGTTTATGCCACAGAGAATTTACTAATCTGTGAAACGAATACAGTTTTAATAGACAAAGACATTTTGAGTACAGCACATCTGCTTTGTGATGCCAGGAATTAGTCTCCATGCCGCAGAGCCACTGAATGAATTGTTTCTTAATGGGCCCCCTTTTTTTAGACTACATATTTTAATCCTAAAAAATATTTGAAAACCCGACTTGTCCAGGGTTTGCAACAGTTTAGTAATCCTGTCTTACTGTCAGAACATAAAGAACGGCCATACTTGGTCAGATCAAAGGTCCATCTAGTCCAGTATGGTCTAGAGGATGGTTAGTGGTTGGAGCGAGATGCTTCAGAAGGAATGAAGAGAACAGGGCAGTTATTGAGTGATGCATCCCCTGTCACCCATTCCCAGCTTCTGGCAAACAGCCATTGATTGGACATGGAAGCAGTTAAATTGGGGGTCACCTCTGGGGGTCTCTCAGAGAGTGGGCAGCTAAACTCACAGGAGGTTGAATCAGGAGTATCTGATCAGAACAGTTGGATTCTCCTCAGATGGTGCCTGGGGAATCCCTGGCATGAGGCAGTGCGAGCATGAGGGAGAGCTGAATGAGCAGACTGATCTAGACTATATTACAAAGGGCCTGTGGTAAGTGAGTTTGGACTCGCTCCCATTGCCCAGGGGAAGAGTTCACCTCACAGAAAGCCCCTGGCCTAATTACACCCTTGTTAGGAGTCTCAGCAGAGAGACAATGGACTGAATGGTAAAGGTGGCCAAGGGCTGAACTAACCTTTTGCCCTAAAATTTGTTCCTCCAAACTGGGCATTGGGGTCTGTTGGTGGTGATGGTTTAACTAATTGCTGTTAACCTGGGCTGAAGCTAAAATCTCCTTCCCCTCCATCCCCCCACCTGTTTTACCGAAGCTCAGGAAGAACAAATTTCTGTGCACTGTCAAAGATACTGGCAGCAAATTCAAAGGAGAAGAATTTGCGGTGAATGCAAGACTGCATAGGCCACGCTATCCATGTGATTGGAGTGGGCTATAGCGAAACACACAACCGGCCCAGATCAGAACACAAAATGAAGAATTTAGTGAAAAATCAGTCTGTCTCTCTCTCACTCTCTTTTTCACCACTGGACGTTGTGTGTTTTCTGTTGTTCTGGATCGGGGCCAGAGATTAATATATGTCCTGTGCTACTTCTGCCTGGGCTGTACCTGCTGTATGATGAAGTAGAACACTTCCCTCTCTAGCACTTTCAGTTTCCAGGCATTAGAAATTGTCTAGCATGTTTTTAAAGTGAAACTTAGGGCTTGGCTGCACTGGCACTTTATACTGCAATAAAGCCTCCCAGAGCGCTCTACCTTACTACTCGTTCATACTGGCAGGGCACGTATAGCGCTCTGACTCCCTGGCTGGAGCGCTCCTGGTATTCCACCTTGGTGAGAGGATTAACAGCTGTTGCTTATTGGGTGAAATGCTGCAGCTGCAGTGTAAACGGGTAGAGCGGGTAGAGCGCACTGATTGGCCTCCTGAAACGTCCGCTAACCTCCTTAAGTGCCTCTCTTCCCTTTGTTTTGAACTTAGCTGGAGGAATGCGGAAGTGCCTTTTCAGAGCTTATCTGCAACTGGGCAAATCAACAAAGCAGACGTTTACGGAGTGAGTGAGAGGTGGGGGGAGAGGCAGGGGGATCTGAACTTACAAGATAGTGTGCTGACACACTCTCAGCGCTCCAAAAATCCATTCTCTCTCTCTCTCCCTCCATGTACACACAACACTCCACCCCACCTCCGTTTGTTTGAAAAGCATGTTGCAGACACTTGAACGCTGGGGTAGCTGCCCATAATGCACCACTCCCAATGCTGCTACAAATGCTGCAAATGTGGCCACGCCAGAAGGCTTGCAGCTGACAGTGTGGATTCCGTGGAGCTGTCTACAAAGACAGGTTTAACCTTAAGCACTCTACAGCTGCAAGTGTAGCCTAAGCCTTAGTGTCTTTATGAAGGCAGTTATCACACAACTGTCCGATTCACCCAGGGTTTCTTCTAAAGCTCTCTCATTTGATTTCTTGTTCTGGGATTAGCATTATAGTGTAATTTTGTGTCCAGAAGCTGTTTCCACCCTCAGTTCTGCAGATCATAAAACGTTATTTCTTTGTGCACAAAAATGTTTCTGGGCTTGCAGCTGTAAGAAAAAATAAATTTAAAAAATGGTTTATTTAACATAATTGTTTTAAAGCATTCTTGTAAACCCTAAAGAGCTGATATGTGAAGCAATGTACTGGGAAATCTATGGAAAAGACCTGAGTGGGAAAGTAGGTTTGTCAAGCTGGTTAAATGGGCCACTTCACTTAGAATGATCCCTTGAAATATGTGTTAACTTCTTAGGCTAAATAATCCATTCCACCTTAGAGTTAGCAGTGATGCTCTGAGTCCTTTCCCAGACCTGAGGAAGAGCTCGGTGTAGCTCAAAAGCTTGGCGCGCTCACCCCCAGAAACTGAGCCAATAAAAGATATTACTACTCCCACTTTGTCTCTCGGCTCAAATTATGTCAGTTGACCACCTGTTATTTAACCACGGTCAAATATTGTCAAATACTCCAGCAACAATCCCTGAGGTAGGCAGCGACCTCCTTTTTGATTGCATCATGGTGCTAGTCTTTCATTTTTTAGCACTTCATTTCATTGTTTCACATTTTTCTGAGTTAAAATAAATCTGTCACTATTTTTTTGTAATTACACATAAGCATCTAGTTAAGGCCAAGTCTTTGGAGACCATAAAGACTCTCTCTTCTTTGTTACTGTTGTTACAGTTCTAATTTATTAACACTTTAAAATATTTGACAATATTTGAAAGTCAAATGCCCAACCCTATAGGAAAGTAATTGAAATACAGGAATCAAGCTACTGGAAGATGCACATTGAAGGTAGGATGATTTTGTGGTTAGGGCACTTAGATCTGGATGAAATTCCCAACTTTGTCAGACTTTCTGTGGGCTCTTGAGCACGTCTCTTAGCTTTGATGTACCTTGGTTCCGTATCTGTAAGATGGTGCTAATGACACTTGTAGCTCAACGGTGGTCATAAGGATAAATTTAATGTTTGTAAGATGATTAGATATTACCGTGGCGAGGGGGAAGGGCCTGGGAGAACTTATGAGGTAGAGCAGTACTATTATCCCCATTTTACAGATGGGGAATTGAGAGACAGTCTATGGCAGAGCAGGGACTTGAACCCCCGTCTCCCAAGGTCTGGGCTGATGCCCTAAAGGCTGGCCCATCCTGCCTCTCCGGAAGGGATTGCAAAGTGTGAGGTGCACTTACATAGGTTCTTTGTAAAGTGCTTTGGGGTGAAAGGTGCTATAAAAATGCAACCCAAACGGTTTGTGCTTTCCTGCACACTCATGAATTAGGGAGTGTCCTCATCTCCGTGTTACAGCCAAGGAAACTGAGGCAGTGAGGTTAAGTGCCTTTCCTAAGGTTACAGAGACAGCACCTGAACGGGGAGTAAAATCCAGGAGTGCCGGCTCCTAATTTACATGAGAGCAGTTCAGCAATCGATCAGGGAAAGCAGTGTTGCCATGTCACTGGCGTAACATCCCCATTCATATGACTGACGTAACATCCCCATAGTCTGTCATAAGTATCACGTAGCATACAAACATCTCTCCCCACTGGGCATATCTCTCATCACCATAGTCATTTACTGGTGCTAGTTGACTGGTTTGTTGCACATGGCTGTATGCAGTGATACTGAGACCATTTTGGTCCCAGGATATTAGAGAGACAAGATGGGCGAGGTCGTATCTTTTACAGGAGCAACTTCCACTGGTGAGAGAAGCAAGCTTTTGAGCTTACACAGAGCTGTTCTTCAGATCTGGACCAGAAGAAGAATTCCAAATTTGGCTGGTGGGGATTCACAATTGTCAATAAAGAGTTAACACTGATCACAATGATCCTTTCAGCTGCAGACTAATCTCCTTGTTCCACGTTCAGGGAGCCTGTAAATACTGGCACTTAGCTACAGTGCAACTCGAAAGTGGAGTGTTCAGTCACCAGTGCCTGTTTTCCAGTCACTGGTGTGAAGTATTATCCTCCAGGTGCTATGTGCAGCAAACACACTTTACCACTGAAAATTGGGGGAAGAGAGGGTGTCTGAAATGACTTCTGCTAGAAAGTCTTGATTCCCACTTTTGCAGACACCAAGTACTTTTCTGTCCTATTGCAAGGCCAGATCTCTCCCCTTCCACAGTGAAACCCACGTAATCTGCACAGAGAGACCATGTTGCACCCTGCCCCTCTTTCCTCACTCCCACCAGTGACGTCCTAGCAATGTGTGGTATCTGGGACTCCCCCTGGCCACACTGTCCCCAGGGATCTGCAGACTGTGGTACCTTTAGTGAAGACTCCCTCGCAATGGAAAGGAATGAGATTGTCTCTCCAGCTCTGTCCAGTGTTGGGGCTACCCACAGGTGCAGTCCCTGTCCCATCCCCACAAATTTACAGGAAAACCTTTTGTAGCATCATAAGGGAGAAGTGGTGCCTTGGTACCAGCTGTTCTCATCCTTCCCACAATGAATAGCGATCTCTGCGTGGAAGGACCTTCTGTAGGTATATATTGGGGAAGGGTGGGCAAGGCAGGTATGGCTTAGCTGTGAGATTTGAATTTATTAAATGCTTCCTGCTTTGGTTGAAAGCTGGGTCATGATGGGGGAAAGAAATATGGCTGCACCTCGTCCTGTGGACTTACAGATTACTAGGCTTTTGTCTGTTGCGCAGGTGGCAGTGTTGATCTTAGCCTGTGAAAATTTGCCCTGTACTTACTAGCTCCTGAGATGGCTCACAAACACAGTGATGATTCCTGAGGCCATAGCGTGTAAGTCACTTCAGAATGAATTTTCCATCTGCTCTTCTTTAAGCAGAACTTGAATACAGGGAAACTTCCCAAATGTACCTTAAAGCACACAAGGTTTACTCTCCTTGTTGAGCAGCAAAGGAAAATCCTCGAATGCCCCTGTTTGCCAACAGATTGCAGATTTGGGATGTAATCTTTCCCTCGAGAGCCCTGTGAACGTGTTTGTCACACAAGCTCCTAAACCTAGATACAGAGGTGTGTGAGCGTATTTCCTTCCTGTTACGCTCCAGCCAGTCTTCTTCATCCCCAAGAGGTAGAGGAAGAAGGTGTATTTCTTAATTTAAGAGCAATATAGAAGTGTTTGACCTTTCTGTCTTCACTTAAAAAAAAGTAATGTTGGTGCTGGTGAATGATGCCATATTGGCAGCCTTGGAGATGGAAGCCCTATATTAAGGTCAGAAGAAGAAGAGGAGAGGGGGTGCCAATGAATGCTGCCTGCCTGAGGTACTTCACTGCAAGCTAGGAGAGGTTCATGTCAGCCTTGTGTGAGCAAGAAGGAAGTTTGTTCATGCTCCATGGCCCATTAAGTATGTGGCATCTGTGCCGAGTCTGCCAGCAAGGTTGATAGTAGCAGCTGTGGTGATGGAGGTTGCAATTTGATTTATACCTGGAGTACAATAAATTATATAACTTGGCTTTTTGTTCAGCGCAGCAATTCAATTCCATGGTGGATTGGTTAGGCAAGAGTAGAGGAAAGGAAATAGGCAAGAGGTGGAGACAACGGGACTGGGTGTGCAGCAGAAGCATGTTTGGGTATGTAACAGTAGCTCAGATCTAGTAGACAGAGGAAGGAGCCGTGTAGGTTGTTCCTTCTGGAAGGTTTAGTGCTTTCCCTTGGGATTAGGTTACTTGATCTCCTTGGGTTCCATTGATCTGTTCAATAGAGTTATATCTAATGCCAATTCAAGATCTGCTTTCCCTGAAGAGCTGGAAGTTTCCAGGGTTCATTTCAGAAATGTGTTCAGAGAAGAATGATGTCTCCTTAACTGTGTGTGAGGGTAAAGGGGGAAGGGAGTTGTGTCAAAGGCCAGGTATGCTCAAGGGTCAAGTGTGTGCAGGTGGAACTTGGCGACTTTGAACAGCAATGAGCAATGATGATAACTTTCCACCAGTACCCTGAGCATAACACTGTCCTAGTACATTGAACTGGAATTCAGAAGCAGAGGGAACTGTTTCGCTATAGGAGGGGGGCAGGCACATTGTGTTCCTTCTTCTTTAGAAGGGAGCAAGTTGGGAAAATATCTGTGGATCACGCCTAAGAAAGGTGCCGCAATAGGCCAACAATTTAGTTTTGTAGCCTCGTAGTGCAGAGCAAAGTACTTCCCAGGAACGAGATCTTTGTAACTGAGAGAAGCCTTTTTAAAGCAAAGCTCTCCCCAACAGAATAGAAATGGCAAAGTAGGTTGACTAGTGAGAGGTGGTGGGAATGTTTGCAGGAATAATCATCTGAGGAGTGGGATGGCAGTTAGATCAGCAATTGGGGGGGTTATCACAATTACTGCTTCAGATCTCTTGAGAAATTTACCTGCCCTTTTGTGTAATTGTGCGTCAGGTACCAGTTGTTACCTTAAACTGGGAACATGGCTTTTCTCTCTATATAGGATTCTGTTTTGAACAGAACTGAGCAGTTCTTTGGAGTCTGATTGTGTTGTCTGTGGAGTTTAAATGAATTAATCCACTCTTCCTGCTCAAGGTACCCCTTTCTGAAGGGGAAGCAAGAGTCTCTTACCTAGTGGATGCTTATTGCTCTTGAAAGTAAAACTGGAAACTCTCATGGTAAAACCACTAGATTGGGCTTTTTCTTTTCTTTTTTCTTTTTCTTTTCTAAATCCTAACAACAAATGTGTGTCTTAATAAACCAAAAAGAATGTCCAGCTGCAGCTAGCTGGTGGGGGATAAAACCTTTGCAAGGAAGAGCAGCCTGAAAGTGTGTCTAGCATGCTTTCATTATCACTAGCACGTATTTCAGACTGCCAGCCGATAGTTTTAACTGATCCCAAACCACGTGCTGCATTTAAAATACCTCCCCACATTTTTTTAGTTTCTATCATGTGGCCTTGGAGTTTGCATCATCAACTGAAACAGCTGAAGAAGTTTCAGGTTTCTAAATGCACCCAGTTCTTTTACTTTCATGTTTTAGGACAGGGGAGGGTGGGCTTTATTGATTTGTTCTGCGTAAACAGAATTTGCAGAATGGGGAGCCGCTGGAAGGATCAGGAGGCAGAATAGTTGTAAGCAATCATCGTCAAGGGCAGTGGACCAGAGTGTAACATTTCCTTGATGCTAGTGCTGTTTTAGGGTCCCAGTCCTGCCTCTTTGCCACAGGATTCAGCCCTTAAGTGCTCTGTTTATGCTGGAACTTCACTAATTATGTTTCGATCCAGAGCAATTTAATGAAGGTTCTTTTTAGCAAACCTTTGGGGATGACTCCAGCCCCTGAGATGGAAAGCTTTCCTCTGGCCATCCCAGGAGCACCAGGCACTGACTCCCCACACAGGGCCCCCTTTTTCATTTTGGTACTTCAGTGGCTCCCATCACCATGGTGTCTGAGCGCCTCATAGTCTTTAATGTATTTATCCTTCTAACCCACTTGTGATGCAGGACTCTGCTATTATCCCCTTTGTACAGATGGAGAACTGAGGCACAGGAGAGACTCAGTGACTCTCTCACGCAGGAGATCTGTGTAGCAGATGCCCTTAAATAGAGCTGCATGAATGTCCTCCAGCAGCTGCAGTCGTTGAGTTTGAGAGATGGTGCCAGAGTGCCATACGTGCTCCTGTGGCTCTGCTCCGTCTCCCAAAGGGGAAGAGAAATGAAGATAATCCTAGTTCGTAGACTGGTACCAGGATAATCACCATAAAATGTTATGGAAACTGAACTCCAGGCCTCTGTAGCCAGCAGGGTGCAGGCCTGTTATAAATATACAGGGAAGAGTGTCAACCTTTATGTATGCAGTAATATAAAACCCCTCCTGGCCAGAGGTACCGAATCCCTTACCTGTAAGGGGTTAAGAAGCTCAAATAACCTGGTTGGCACCTGACCAAAAGGACCGATAAGAAAAGAAGATACTTTCAAATCTGGGGGGAGGTTGGTTTTTTGTGTGCATGTGTATGTGTGTGTCTTGGTGTGCTCCAAGGACACCCAGAGTGTGGCAGGAACCCTTTTTGTAACATTTCTTTTGTCATTCCCATCACCGTGGCAGACAGCACTCCCCTTTCTGAATTGGCACTGAACCAGTGCCCTAGAATAATACCGGGGGGGGGGGGGGTTTCTGTGCCATGGGAGGTGCCAGATTTCTGATGAAAGGCCCCGTAGTGCTTGTCCCAAGAGTTGAGTGGTGACCTCTGTTGGTTAGGTTTTGGGAGTTATTACAGACTGTGTACCTGAAATTCCACCTCTGGTTTCGAGAGGATTCTCAGCTGGTGTACGTTGTCATAGCTCCACTGATCTCTATTGAGGCTGTGGATCTGCCTCAGTGTTCTTCAGTTCCCATCCTACACATTTTGTTACCCCTGTTTAAATGGCTGCCAGCGCTCATCCCAGAGACAGCTGCATTTCAGTGATGGAATGAGCAATTCCTGGAAGTTTGGAGAGCGCATCTGAAGCTTGGAGGCCGAGGAACTGTATCAATGTGAGTTGCTGCTAACTTCCTCTCCATCCACGAATCACTCTTTCCTATAACAAATGGAAGCGTTTTTAAAATAATGAGTTGAAATAAACTTCAAAAACTTTTTTGCCTTTAGTTAATCATTTGCCTCGGACATTTGTGCGTAATGAAATCTTTCTCTTCGGTAATGTATAGCGACACAGTGTGGCACAATGAAAGGATCCTGTTATTATCAGTGCACTCTGTGCATGACTGACAGCCTCACGCAGAAAAATGGGAGATTTGCATTCACTGCCAGTCCTCCACCTCAGCACATACAAATGGAAGGAAGCTGGTGTGCAGGGAATGCTATTAAAATGTTCTGCTAGGAGAGCCAAGGCCTCCCACACCAATCATACTTACCAGGACGCCAGAAAGCTGATTTAACCTTTTCCTGGCTTTTTAGCCCTTTTATCCTCCCAGCCTTCTGAGATTTCCGCTGATGCCCTTTGATGGGCAGCGTTATTAATTTGTGATGTCCCTTGATTTTTCACTGTCCTTGCTGTTTGTTCAGCTTCTAAGTGTTGCTGGTAGGGGCTGGGGAGGAGTCCCGTTTAATCATTAGCACAACAGGTGCCTCTGTAATGAAAATAGGTTTAGGAATTGTGGCTGTATTATCAAGATGGGTTATTCCCCGCCCCCTTTTTTAATTATGGTTTGGCTGGTTCATATCTGAATCCTCGATTGATTTTCTGCTCTATGCTAACATTCTAAACTGAAAATTACTCCTGATTTCTCTCCTACCCACACCCTGCCAAAATGACATCTCTCTTTATCTTTCTGCCAGTTTTCAGGTATCAGTTTGAGGCAAGCTGTCCTGGTGCCTTTATTTCTTTATTGTTAAATACCTGTGAATGTACTGAAGCTTTGAACAGGCTCAGTGAGATATTAGTTGGTCATCTTCAGCCCCGGAGAGTAGATTCTTGTAATGTTTTATCTATTGCCAGTGCAGCCTCTCTAGTGGCTGCACTTGTACCAAAGGCAGTAAGTCAGATTCCGACTAATGTTACGAGGTTTGATGTGTGACGCCCTAGTATTGGCTCAGTTGCATTTTCATAATGGCCATAGGGTGCCTATGATAAAGCAGTTCATAAAAGTGGTGTAGTATGTTTTGTTTTACTTGCACTGTGGTGTCACAGGCCAAAACCTGATTGTGCTAGGGGCCATACAAACGCAGAAAAAAAAGATGGCATATCTTTTGTGTCTCTGCTTATTAGCAACTCTCTCTAGAGCCTGCTGAAACAGGTTTCTCTATCTGGCTGGCTCCTGAAATTGGGTTACTACTTTTATTGTGGGAATTGCATAAGGAACGTCTCAAATCTTCCCCTTGTTTAATCATGTCAGATTTGTTTTCACTGGTGTCTAAACTTGTGTATCTTGGGCCAAATTTATATTGGTGGAAGTTGGTGGCATTTCACCAAGAGTGACCATGGTCCCTTATGATTAATTGAGTTTGATCAGAGCAATTATAATATCCCATAGGTTGAAAGTTTGCCTTTTGTAATGTAAAGGTGAATACCAAATCAGTAATTCAGTATAGCATGTCTTTATGACCCTCATGATCATGTCTTTTTATGGTTTGTTTGCTACTTATGATAAATAATACGCTTTATACAGAGCATCAACATGTCCTAAGAACATCCATCATATCTGGAAAACACAAATCAGTTATTTAATTCCCCTCCCCCGAGACACATTTTATAAGGCCAACTGAATTCAGACAAAAAGTGGTCATAGGAGAGCAGGGGTTGCCAATGCAGCAAGTTGAAGGTGTATAATGCATGACTTCATTTGGTCATAAGTAAAATTAGGCTGACCACATAATGCTAGTCCCCCTGAGTGTTGCTTGTCCAAATTGCAAATCCTTCATGTTATTGTATAAGATCACTTTTTAATTCAAATGAAGCCCAAGACGAGAATGGGGTATTTTGACTCAAATATGTGGTGGTGGTGGTACTAATCTGTAAATCTATAGTGCTGTTTATCTAAGGATCACAACATGCCACAAAAAAATGGGTTACTATTAATATCTCCATTTTACAGGAGGGGAAACTCAGGCATGCAAAGTTTAAGTGACTTGTCCAGCATGTCACAGTGAGTCAGTGGCAGAGATAGGAATAGAAAATATGATTTACTGACGACTGTTCTCTGTTCTGACTGCTGGACCGTGCAGCTTTTATCCAGCCCTTTGATAGAACTGCTCTGCAGAAAGCTGTACGTGTCTAATGAATCCTGTCAGTTTCTAAGGTTTATCAGTACGACAAAAGGAGGTGGTAGACAAGTAATAGTGAACGAGAATGATGATGATTTTGACTGTACAGCTGCTTTTAGTAAATGTCTTTGTTGTTTTTTATCTTAGTAAGGTGTCATTTTTGCCTTGTCTGACTCTATTGTTCTTTTGTAGGCATGGCAGAGTATCAGCAGCGCAGAGGTGATGAGAGAGACTGATGCTTATCTGAGTCTTTGCCAGCTTGTTTTCATATATGGCTGTTGATTCTGCATATTCATTGGATGGTAATACAGGATGTCAAGAGCAGCGGTAAGAAGTCGACTTGATCCCATTGTGTTTTTGTCGCCATGACAACCCCACAACACTACTAGCAACAGTCAGTTAACCAGCGATCAAGGGAGGAGTTCGATGATTGATTCTAATTGGACCAAAAGTTGCATTTGCAACAAAACGTCTGGAGGCAGCCATCATCACGACAAGAAGATGAAATTTCCATTCTATTGGCCCCTTATTAAGCAGGCACAATAACATTTTCTTTTAGAGACTTGCTAATAAAAACTGTTTTGGTTATGGCTACGGATCCAACGTGATTGGGCGCGCACCGACTCTCAGACTCATGACTGGCTATACCATGTTGCGGAATGGGGGAGTGGGGAATGGCGGCCAACCCTGGGTGTTGCGATGGTCCAGTCGGATCCGGCTCACCTGGCTTAGCTTTACCCTGTTCATCATCCTCGTCTTCTTCCCCCTCATCGCCCACTACTACTTGACCACCATCGATGACGCCGACGATGCCGGCAAGCGCATCTTCGGCCCCCGCACGGGAAATGAGCTGTGTGAGGTGAAGCACGTCCAGGACCTGTGCCGCATCCGTGAGTCAGTCAGCGAGGAGCTGCTCCAGCTGGAGGCCAAGCGGCAGGAGCTCAACAGTGAGATCGCCAAGTTGAACCTGAAAATCGAAGCCTGCAAGAAGAGCATAGAAAACGCCAAGCAGGATCTGCTGCAGCTGAAGAATGTCATCAGTCAGACCGAGCATTCCTACAAAGAACTGATGGCTCAGAACCAGCCAAAGCTCTCCTTGCCAATCCGGCTGCTGCCAGACAAAGATGAAGCTAACTTGCCTTTGCCAAAATCCAACAGGAACTGCAGGCTGCACAACTGCTTTGACTACTCACGCTGCCCACTGACATCTGGCTTCCCAGTGTATGTCTACAACAGCGATCAGCACCCTTTCGGTAGCTCCTTAGACCCTTTAATCAAGCAAGCCTTTGAGGCAACTGTCAGAACTAATGTCTATGTTACTGAAAATGCAAACATTGCTTGTGTGTATGTAATTTTAATGGGGGAAATGCAAGAGCCCATAATGCCAAAACCTATTGAACTACAGCAACAGTTGCACTCTTTGCCATATTGGAGGACTGATGGACGCAACCATCTCATCATTAATTTATCAAGGAAATCAGAAACTCAGAACTTTATCTATAACATCAGCACAGGGCGTGCCATGATTGCCCAATCCACCTTTTATGATGTACAGTATCGACCAGGTTTTGATATTGTGGTATCGCCTCTAGTCCATGCAATGTCCGAACCCAACTTCTTAGAGATCCCGCCCCAGCTGCCAGTAAAGCGAAAGTATCTATTCAGTTTCCAGGGAGAGAAAATAGAGTCTCTTCGATCCAGCTTGCAAGAGGTTCGTTCGTTTGAAGAGGAAATCGAAGGCAATGCCCCAGCTGACTATGATGATCGGATCATTACCACCTTGAAGGCTGTCCAAGACAGTAAGTTGGACTTTGTCTTGGTGGAATTCACTTGTAAGAACCAGCCTAAGTCAAGTCTGCCCACCGAGTGGGCCCTTTGTGGGGAAAGGGATGACAGGTTAGAGCTACTGAAGCTATCTACTTTTGCACTGATAATCACACCAGGGGACACCCATTTATTGATCTCTGCTGGGTGTGCCATGAGACTCTTCGAGGCTCTGGAAGTTGGAGCCATCCCAGTGATTCTTGGAGAACAAGTTCAGCTGCCCTATCATGATGTGATCCGGTGGAATGAGGCAGCCTTAATCATACCAAAGCCACGTATCACAGAAGTGCACTTTCTTCTGAGAAGCATTTCTGACAACGATCTCCTTACCATGAGGAGGCAGGGCCGCTTCTTGTGGGAGACCTACTTCTCCACCTCTGACAACATGTTCAGCACAGTCTTAGCCATCATAAGGACTCGAATTCAAATCCCGGCTGCTCCTATTCGAGAAGAAACTGCAGTGGAGATTCCTCACCGCTCTGGCAAAGCTGCTGGTACTGACCCCAATATGGCAGACAATGGGGACTTAGACTTGGGGCCTGTGGAAACAGAACCACCCTATGCATCTCCCAAATACCTTCGCAATTTTACTCTCACAGCAATGGATGTCTACAGGAACTGGAATTCAGCTCCAGGGCCTTTTCACCTCTTTCCACACACCCCCTTTGATCCTGTTTTACCTTCAGAAGCTAAGTTTCTTGGGTCTGGGACTGGATTTCGACCAATTGGAGGAGGAGCAGGTGGTTCTGGGAAAGAGTTCCAAGCTGCCTTGGGTGGCAATGTCCCAAGGGAGCAGTTCACAGTAGTCATGTTAACCTACGAGCGGGAGGAAGTATTAATGAACTCCCTAGAGAGACTCAATGGACTCCCTTACTTAAATAAAGTTGTAGTAGTGTGGAACTCCCCCAAACTTCCGTCCGAAGACCTCTTGTGGCCAGACATCGGTGTCCCAATCATGGTAAGAAATACCCAAACGCTCAATTTGGTTTGACATTTTTACAGTGGGCAATAATGTAATTGTTATAGACATTGTTTTTATCCGTTCTGTAACTTGACGCTTCTGCCTAGTCATCCAACATTGTTCTGAAGTCCGTGGTTACACTTTGGGCTTCAAACGTTTGTCAGGTCCAGGATTTCAAGAATAGGAAGCCTAAAGTTAGGCTCCTGAATAAGTGACTCGCTTTCCAAAGTGCTGAGCCACTAACGGCTCCCGCTGAAGTCAATGGAAGATGCTGGGGGTTTGGCATCTTTTGAAAAACAAGTTGCTTATGCGGGAGCCTACACAGGAATTTAGGAGCCTAAAGTTCAATTCCTGTTTTTGAAGTTCTTTGCTCCAGCTGTTTGTTCATCACAGCTGCTGCTGTTTGAATCCAGTCGTGCTTAGAGGACAAAGAAAAGGATAATGCTTTACAAATGCTACAAAAAAAAAAAAAAATGGCACTTAAATGCACAAACTGAATGTGGTTTTTGTGCCAGGGCAGATCAGAATGTAATAGCACTTCAGAGCGATGAGGGCATCATGCATGCAAAAAGATTCATTGATTTAATATTGATTTTCATATTTCATTTTATTATTATTTCTGACAAATCCTTCTGCATGTGCTTAAAAATCCTTAAGGTCTAGGCACACTAAAGAGAGAAAATTGCTTACGTAATTGTAAAATAAGCTTTCACGTTAGTCCGCTCCAGTGCTTGCATTTTGGGAAATTCTTGCAACAGTTCTGCTTTAAAAGTGTTAACCCTTTCATAGCTTAACGGGGGGCGGGGTGGGGGGAGATTTTCTCTTTTGACTTGCTAACGGGTGTCATTTGTGAAAGAAAAAATGTTTTTCTCTGGATCAACTGCTTTTTGGTATTCTTGCCATTTTTCTTTCCTTGCAAATATTGTATTTATTATTGATGTTGTGCCACAGGCCTGCTTGCACTTTACAGACCATTAGAGGACAGGGATCCTGGTGTGACTGATTTACAGTCTAAGGCAGTGGTCACCAACCGTTTGATCGCAATTGATTGGTCAATCCTAGAGGATCTCCCAGTCGATCGTGATCTCCAGCGGCTCAGCGTGGCTGCCGCTACAGCAGACTTCCTGCCTTCCCTCACCCCACGCCACTCCACCTGGAAGTGGCCAGCGCAGCCCTGGGGGCGGCAGGGCAGGGGTCTTCTTCTGCGCTGCTCCTGCTTGCAAGCACCATCCCCGCAGCTTCCATTGGCTGGGAGAGCTGTGGGGGCGGTGCTTGCAGAGAAGGGCAGCGCGCAGAGCCATGTCCCCCCTCCTCCCCCGCTTCCTTCTCCCAGGAGCTGCAGCTGCGCGTCGCCCCCTTCTGGGGGCGGTGTGGGGCCGGGGTAGTCAGGGAGCCTGCCTTAGCCTCGCTGTGCTCACTGGGAGCTGCCGGAGGTAAGTGCTGTCCGCAGAAGGCCACACTCCACCCCCCAGCCCTGAGCCGCCTCCTGGAGTCAGCACCCAATACCCCCTTTCTGCACCCTATACCCCCTCCCGCACCCCTAGCCCTGACCCCCCCACTTCTAGACCCCAACACTCAGCCCCAGCCCGGAACCCCCTCCTGCACCCAAACTCCCTCCTAGATTTTGCACCCTCGGAGAGGTGGATGAACTACAGTGACTTGTCGCTCCAGTGAATGGTTACAGCGGCAGTGCTGACGCAGTGGCGCTGTAGCAATTTAAGTGTAGACGTAGCCTAAGTCTTTGCAGGAGGAGGCCATAAATTAGAAGAATATTTTTGAACTTCTTAGCCAGTCTGTTTCGTGACTTAACGTTTAACTCACATTGGGAGTCTATCACATTAGTCAGCCTTATAAAATCCCCCTCCTTCTGTGGGGCTAATGAAATAAGAGCATAAACCCAGCCAGCGAGCTGGAATTGAATCACAGAAGTTAAAGGTGGAGGAGGAGGGGAGAACCTATCAAGCTGTATAGTTCATCCCTTTACAAGGGAAGAATATCCAAGAATATTGGATTTTCAGATTATGAAGCAACATAGAAATTCTTTATTGTAGTCTATTGAGCATTTAGCCCAGTAAATTCAGAGAACCAAGAATTGGCCTTAATTTAAATTACAGGTAGAAAATTGTGGTTTTTTAAATTTCTCTCTTCCAATGCAAGCAATTACTAGCACTGTATGGCTGCTAGAAGCAGAGCAATAATACAGCTGTGCCAAAGCGATCACTGATCAAAGCACCTAAAACCAGAAGGCTATTGGAGTGAAGTAAATTACCGTGTAATGAGACAGAATGCACCATGCATAGTATATCTTGGGCTGAAAGTCTAGCTACTGATAACCTTGAACAGCAAGCCAGTGGGTCAGCACATATTACAGGATGAAAGAAAGCATCCTGAAACCTGTGCATGCAGTGCAGATAATTGGTAGTGTTTGCTTCCATGTTGTGTTTTGTCACAGTTGGTTGGAAGATCCTTCCCTCCCAAAATCTCGCCAGTAGTGCTGCTAGAGCAAAGTAAATAATTTATGGTGAATAATTTGCTGTGATATTTTCTGCTTGCAGAATACCTAGGAGAAGTTGCCATGTCCTTGAATTTATTCTGTCATTTATTTATTTTTCATGTATGGTTTGATTACAAACAGCTCATTTAGTATTTGATACTTGGTATTTGAGCGGTGCTGCTTAGTTGTGGTTGGTCTCACAAAGTCACATGGTATAATTTTCTGTTTCCCAATGGAGTGTAATTTACAATCAAGAGCAAGGCTTGTAAAAGCTTCTGGGGCTTTGAATCTTTCATGGAGACGAGAAGGTAAACAAAGTTAGGAAACACATTTTACTTTTAAACCTCTTCCTTTCTCTCTGAGCCATATGTTCCATGCCTGAAGCAACACTCCTAGAAAAATGAGGCTACTGTGAGGTCAAGAGGCTGTGTGCAGAGCTGAAATTACATTTTTACCTAGTCTCATTCCCAGAGAATAGAGATGTGTGTGCGTGCATGTATGTTCCCATTTGGAAAGGATGCGATCAGACCCCCATGTAATTTAAGTGTGTCTGTGCCAGGGCTCTGGTGGGGACTTCTGAGAGATTGAGCCCTCTCTCATGGCAAAATAGTTCCCCATCCCATGTAAGAATTCTTATGTATGAGTGTAAAATATGCTTCTTTCAAGCATTTGTATGAGTAGAACTGTGAATTAGCAGAATTTTCATTGAAAGTGAACTTGGAGGGGTGTGAATTCACCAATGCAAATGCATCTAGAAATCTGATCATATTCAAATGTTTTTCTGGATATCATGCTGTCTCTATCTTTAAGAGTTATCTAGCAAGTTTGTCGGATTCATTTGGCTAAAGCCTACTTTACAAGAGGGATTAAACCTTTTTGGCAGCACTGATTCAGCTTTGCTGTATTAGCAATGTTGGGACCCCTAATGTAGACAGCTCCTACAGTTGCCACCATTTTGAACACCATGTCAGTTGCACTTAGTCACAGAGAGTGCAACTTCTTTTCTCCGCTTCAGGAAAGCGGGGAAAAAACAAACCTATTCCAATTAGATCTTCTTTATTGGAAGACACTAATCATTCCTCTGACTTTAGGTAAGGTGCAGCCACGCTGTGCCATTCAGTTAATTCCTTAAACAGGGACAAGTAAATAACTTTTCCTACAGGTGGAACAAAAGCTAAGAACAGAGAAGAGCTTGGGAGAGAGAGTGATTATTTAGCTTTCACACTCTATCCGTGTCACACATGCATGGGTGTAGGCACACATCCTGAAACGATTCCCTAATGCAGAAAAGGAATTTGTCTTTAAGGACAAAATATTGCCGAAGTTGTAGAGAAGTTTCCCAACTTCGCCTTTCAGGATCTCCCCTCTCCACGATCCCTAAACAGTGAACAGGGAATGTCAAGGAATAATGATTGCTGCTTTACAATTCCCTGGGAGCCCTTTTCACACAGATGAGTACAGGTTAGGGGAAACAAAATAAACTATCTCAGAAAGATAGGCCACTCACCCAACCCTTGCAAATTGTAATAAAAAGCGGAGTCAACCTGAACCTGAGATTCGATTCAGAGAGGTTTTTTTGAGGGTCCCAGAACTGAAAACCTCTGTCACATTGTACCTAAACTGAAACCAAAGCTAATAAAACAAAAATCAATAGCTGGTTCAAAATAGCAGGTGCAATAATCAGGTGCTGAGGATGAATCTCTCTGTTCCAAGCTGAGAGAGAGAAGGCAGAGACCACACTTCCCAGGTAGCCATTGAAGCAGATGAGAAGAGAGGAAGGAGAGGGAAAGAGGGGTTCTTATATTGCTAGTTCTCCTGTCTATTATGCCAAATAGAGGACTGCCCATGGAAGAAAATGAAAACTCCCAGAACACCTCCCTCCCCTCTCTATCTCCTCCCAATTCTGTCCGAGGGCTATTGGCCAGCACTTGGTGGGTGAGACGGGAGAAGTTTGGAACACAGGGCCTTTGTTTTGACTGGAGGCTGTTAGGCTCCACTGCTCTTTGTTCCTGGCACTGAAGTTCCTCCCTGCTGCCACCACAGAGTAAGTTATTCTGTTATGGTGGGAGGGCTCCTGAAGAAGGGGAGAGGGTTGAAGGAGGGACTTGGTGGAGGCGGGGCTGCAAGAAGGAAGGGAGTGGACTAAGGGGGCTAGGGAAGGGAGTTCAGTCTGAAGGGGTGGGGGTTCTGTAGCAGTTCTTCTCTGACTAATGACCCTGTTGTCACCTCATTTCCCTGGCTGGCTGGGCCTAGAACATCTCCCCTCTGCCCACTAAGACAGAGGAGGTTTTTTCCCACAATAGAATTATCACATATTGTTTGATATTTTTTTTTAAGGTTTGCAGTTTCATGGTGTAGAATCTTCTATTGTTAAAATAGGCAAAGAAATATTAGTGGGGCAAAAACCCTAAGGCCTATTGCTGTCCTTAGCTACTACTTTGGGTTCCTTTATTTCAGTGTCAAGAACTTCATTAATAACTTTCTCTTCCATTCTTAATCTTACAAGAATGTTGGAATGTTTTCAGTTGCATTAAATCTTTGAGCTGATTGGCATATACAAGTGGAACCAATAAACTCAGTCCATTGCTCTTGCCTTACTTCTGTCCCAATTCCTGAATCATACCCAGCCCCAAACTGAGGCCATTCCTACCTAGTTCCTCAGGAGTGTCCTTGATAACTGCCCCCCCCCCACCCAGGAACATAGGCCCTAACTCCATTTCCCTTCCACTGATGACCACGATACAGTGGGGATATGACCATCAGGCGACACGTTCAAACGGAAGACAGCCTTCAAGCAACTATGGGCAGGGTTCCTTTTTTAAAAAAAAAAAAAAAAAAAATCCTGTGAAGAAATTCTTCTCATTCAACTGGGCCAAGAATTCCTACTTGTAAGGATGGTAATTGCAGGATTGTTATGATGGGAATACATGGTTCAAATTTAGAGTGGCACATACAAAGACATCACCCAGATGTTACTCAAGAGAAGTGATCCCCAAATGAGACAAGTTCGTACAATGATGATGATCATCCTAACCTTCCGTGCAAAATAATTAATCTGCCCTTAAACCAATGTACTCTACATTCTGTGTTGAAAAGCGAGATAATAAAGGTGACATTTGAGTCTACTTTGCCTGAAGCTTGCCCTAAATTAGTAACAGTGAATGGTAGACCTTTTAAGTTGATGCAAGATTCAGGCTTCTGAAGAATTCTTAACTCTCTTCTTGAAGGTTTTGGCAGTAAACTCTTAATAAATGCTGAAAATATTCAAGACAAATGTATTGCCCTTGCAACCAGAATACATCACAAAATTAACTAGGTGGTCAAGGGCAAGTTTATTTCTTTGAAAGTTGATTGCGTTCCTCATTTTGATCTGTTTTAGGGGTTGATATGCTGTATATTACAGATGGAAAATGTATTTTCGGCACACTTGTTATGAAGCAGGTCTCAGGCACACTTCTGAACACCTGAAGGCATTGATACTCAAAGTCATAAGTTGTTATGGAATTTCTCTGAAGCAGATCTATAACATTACCACTGATAATGCTGCAAATTCTGTATGGTCAAACCTGTCAAGTATTTGATTGCAGATCAGGAAGGAGAGGGGAACAAAAGATTAAAATGATAACAAGAGGGAAAAGGAAGAGGAAAATAATGAGGACTTTCTTGTGGAAAAGAGACTCCAGGAGATGTTACACAACAAGACCAGTGTCAGGTGACTGAAGAGAGAGAATTTAACATGGCAGGTGCTAGTGGTGTTGCTCTTCAAGGAGTTTGCTATTCTGCTTGTAGCTTGCAACTTGCTGGTGAGGATGCTATGAAAGAATGCTTTGTGAACCATGCAGATGGAAAAGCATTTTTGATTTGCAAAAGGCTTAGAACCCCAACAGTTGTGGTGATTATGAAAATGCATAATTTAAAGAAGCCAATCTAGATTATCAAACTAGATGACATTCCACAAATGAAATGCTTGAAAGACTCATAGAACTCAAGGATTTTCTTGAGGATATGGCAGCCACTTCTGCAAACCAAGACCTTTATATGAGTGATGAGAAATGGAAGGCCACCAAATGTATTATGGCATCACTAATGCCTGCTTAATTAAAAACAAAGGCATTTCAATGAGAACAACTTACTCTGAGTGGTTTTTACAAAGCCTGGCTAAAATGCTGACTGGACACATTAAAGCTGTTTTCTTCGCCTTTTACTGAATCACTTTTCGCCTCAGTGAAGAGCCATGGGAAAATGTTGTTGGACAGTGATGCATTTCAATCCTGCATTTACCTGGACCCCATCTGCTTCTCTCAGATGAAGATGAAGAAAAAGTTAAAATTCATCTACATAACATGGGCTAATTGGGAATTACTACCGTCAGATGTTCCAAATGATGAACTGCCCGATTTTCAGTCAAACATGTTTGGACAGTCAGGTAATGACCCTGAGCATGTGAGAAGTCCAGGAGACAGATTTTGGTCAAAGTAAGGTCCTTCCTGGATTCTTTTATTGATAAGCCTCATCTCAATAAAAGTGAAAATATTCTTCACTACTGGGAGCAACAAAGAATGAGAGCTGAACTATATCATTTGGCTCCCATTGTGTTGACTGTTCTTGCTGTGCAAGTCAGGGTAAAACGGCTCGCAGACAAACAGCCACCGGTTATCTCAGGTAGCAATTAAGCGATCAATTTCCCCTTTGGAAGTATACTTGAAACCCGAGGACCAGCGTTGAAGATGGGAAAGCAGAATATGACTTGCAGCAGCCCCCTTGCCTTCTCAGTTAAACTTTTTACCCCATTGTTTCTCAACCTGTGAATCATGACCCCCAGTGGGGTTGTGAAAGGCAGTCAGGGAGCCCAGCAGGTGTTGAAAATTTTATTACAATATAAAACAAAGAATATCATTCCCTCCACTTCCTGCACACTCTTATTCAAGTTTGGCTATTCTCTGTCAGCCTCATGAAATATACAAAATTATATAGGCTTATCGTTATCATTGATATTTTTATAGTAAATGTTAAAGGGGTCGTGAAAATGTTTTGCTTTGAATAAGGAGTCGCCAACATGAAAAGGTAGAAAAACACTCTTTTACCATAGTGTGTTAACAGCCTCAATGATCTTACCTCAGCAAAGGTCATTGGAGAACTCAGCAGCCCATCTCAGAGTTCCTGAAAGGGTAATGTTGCCCCTGACATAGGTGCTTTGTTAAACTCAATGACACAGCAAAGTGATTAACAGTAATCTCTGGTGGGCTCCAAATAATGTTGGTTTTAATAATTTTTTTATTTTATTTTAATTTTGGTCATTAGAAACCTGCTTGGATTGCAGCAACTGGTTCACTGCGAGTTGTCTCCTGTTGGTCTGATCTTCTATGAGGGAATACTTTAGCAATGTATCCTGAGAGGAGTATTTGGATGGCTAGAACCTTTCACCTCTTGGTTATCAATTCCAATCCAGACCAAGCCATCAGCAATAGTCATTTTCTAACCATTTCATGGCTGCTTAGTGGTCTTTGTGAAAAGCTTAGATCAGTGGTTTTCAACCTGTGGTCCAATGACCTCTGGGGTCCACAGACTATGCCTAAGATTTCCAAAAGAATCCACACCTCCATTTGAAATTTTTTAGGGAGTCTGCAGATGAAAAAAGATTGAAAACTAGTGGCTTTGACTCAGTCGAGTTCCCATTGGCCAGGTGTCTACATTATTATTTATGAATTAAATTAATCATGTTTATTATAGTAGTGCCCGAGGACCAACCAAGAATGGGCCCACATCATGCTAGGAGCTGTACAAACACAGAGTTCAGGGCACGGACTGTCCACTAAAGCTTACAATGTAAATAAACCAGACAGGCACAGGGTGGGGGCGGGGGTGGTGCAGAACACGCAAGCAGTGTAAACAATGATGACAGCCATAGAACCTCACGATTTTTGGAGGTGGGGGCGAGCTAGGAGGCTTCTAGAGGTTCTGTTGTTCTGGGCACTGTAGAGACAGAGTAAGAGGCAGATATGCTCTGAAGAGCTTAGTCTACATTCTGTGCTCCTCTAAAAGTTTGGTTGTGTTATCTATCATGTGGGGATTTTGGGCCAGGTCCATCTCTGTCACCTACAGTATCTACAACCCTCTACTCTGTTCAGAGCCAGTTTAGCGTAGCCCCTCTCCATGTGCCCCAGTAGTGACTGATAGAGCCGTGTCGCGGGAGTGGGATCCCACAGGACCTGCTGCCATAACAGCGGGAACAGGTAAAACATACTTTGTTGCAGGCGGGTTTGGGTTGGCAAAAAACTCAGACTGCGGTAATTTGCAGGAAAATCCTAAATCTTTTTAAATAAAGGTTTAGATACTTAAATTTAAACAAGGCATAGAAAGAGTTTTGATGTCTATTATGACAAGAGTCAAAGTATTTTTTTACATGGTTTAGGCAAGATTTGTTTTGTTCTTTTAGTGATAAAAATTTGTGTCTGAATTTGCTATAAAATATATTAACAGATTTTTTTTTTTAAGCAGCGTGAGGGAACCTGTCTTATATGGGATTTGCAGGATCTAAGGTTTTTGCAAATGAGAGCGGGATAAAAATGCAAGAAACAATGCAGGAGCGAGTGGGGGTGGTTATAGCAGATTGGGACAGAAGCGGGATTACAAACAAAAATAGTCCCGTGCAGGGCTCTAGTGGCTGGCTTTAAAATCCAGGGTATGGGGGAATTCACTTAAATCAAATTTACGATACGTTGGCCTCTCCTGACTCCGCTATCTGGAATATTGTGTTCCTCAGCATGGAAGACCTGTGTAGTAAAGCTAATGAGGTTGGGAAGGGTGTTCCACTTATCTTGAGCCAAGAGTCGCTCTAGTAGGCCCATGTACTAATATTTTTGTAAATCACTCACCCATTCTCTGAGATTATACCCTGATCATAAATAGCTTTTAATGCCTGTCTCTTCTTGTGAATTTCCATCCCCTCTCTCTCGGGAATTATCAGTGTTGTGCAGACTGGCCCTATTCATAATAGAGCGGCAGCGATAATAGTGTGGCGGCATTCTGCTTTCCCCTCTTCCTCTTGGGTTTTTGTGTGCACTTGTAGGCATTTCTGAGCAGATTTAGCTGGGTTCACTGCTGATGTCAGCTACAGTAGCTCTTGTCAATGAACTAATCCTTTCCCTCAGCTTTGTTGTAGAATAAGAAGCTAGCTTTGATCTGTGCACCTAGTTCCCACAGTATAATGTCTTTTTCCCTCTGGCTCAGTGGCCGGCCTGGAAAACTTACTCAATTTAGTTGCTAGTTTAAAAAATAATAATAATCCCCTGACAATTTCTAATCCAGAGGCATCACTACAACGACAAATCTATCTGCGTGGTCACATTGACCCTCGCAATGACACTTGTTAAACAGCAGGGGAAAAGATTTCCAAGGCTCTTATTCAGAGAATTCCTGTGCAAATGCTTCATATTATACAGTGCATTTGTAATACTGATATTTTATACCTACAGCACAATTCTGCCACTAGGTTTGCAAATTACATACAGGCAACACAGCTGCCTATGTTGTACAACAAGGATGGATGCGGATTTCGGCCAAGAACAAAAGGGGTGAATCTTTACTTCTTTAACTGCCATGATGTCTTTCATGGACAGATTTCACCTAACCTTGCAGAGTGTCTCTCTATTGTGGAAAAATGGCTGTGGAACTGGCCTTGTCAGGTTCCATGTTCATCTTTCAGCGACTCCAGATCAAACATGCTCCTTTGACAAGTAAGATGCCAGCCCTGCAGTCTCAACTGGGGATATGAAAAGGATGTGTTCTTACTGGCTTGCACATCATTTCTAGTAACTCTTACCATAGTGAAGAGTGTTCTATAGGCTAATTGTTGGGAAGAACTTTAAATAAAGTAACTCTGGTCACAGGGAGTCAATGACAGAAGTGTTCCAGGAGTCCTGATTGCACTATTAGGTCAGGTTTTTGACTGTATCACCTTTAGGACTTCTTTGTAGCCTGCATAAATACCAGGTAAGGCCCTAATTCAGCAAAGTACTTAAACGCATGGCTAGCTTGAACCTGTATGTAATCTCATTGAATTTTCTGGGACCTCTCCCATGCTGAAAGTGAGACGAGTGTTTAAGTACTTTGCTCAGTCAGGGCCTTACACTGGGCTTTTGCCCTCCAGCTTTGTTGACCTGAATTTAGTGGGTTAATTTAATGACTCACCACTGATTGCATCCATCCAGAAGATTTATAGGTTCTTATCCAATTCAGACTACAGAGTTTGAGAACTCAGTGAGTTCTATATGAGGAAAGGATTGTCGGGGTACTTGAGAAGAACACGTACGCTGAGAACCATACCAAATTGATAAAAACTTTATTGAAATTAACATAAAAATAAAAAATGCAATGAAACTTATAACTGCAAACCAGTAAAAGAATTCCAAAACTCCTGGTAACATTTCTGTTACAAGTACCTTCCCTGAGGACATGGTAATAAGAGGTGAAGGACCAGCCTCACTTCTGGCATGCCCGATTATGCGATAGTACTGACTTTCCCAATGGTTAGGAATGTTGAGCAGTTATACTATACTGCACAAGCAGGGGTGGGCAACTTTTTGGCCCGAGGGCCACACTGGGGTTAAAAATTGCGCGGAGGGCTGGGTAGGGAAGCCTGACCCCACGCCTTATCCAACCGCCACCCATTTCCTGCCCCCTGACTGCCTCCCTCAGAACCCCCGACCCATACAACCCCCCCTTGTCCTCTGATCGCCCCCTCCGGAGACCCCCCTACTGTAACTGCCCCCCCAGAACTCCCCCCCCCCCCCCGCTTTGTTCCCTGACTACCCCCTTCTAAGATCCCCCCACCCTAACCACCACCCCCTGGAACCCCACGACCTAACTCCCCCCTTACCTTAATCAGATGGGTGCTCCTCAACTCGGCCCTGGCCAGGGAGCGTGGCGCACCGCGGCTCCCACACTCCACCTGGCCGCGGCCGGGGAGCGCAGGGCCGAGCGGCTTCCCACTCTCGACACGGTCCCTGGCCAGGGAGCGCGGGGCCCCGGCCAGGGAGCACGGGCCCAGCGGCATGCGCTGCTGGGCCCGGCAAGGGAGGGCGGGGCCTGGCAGCTCCCCATACTCAGCCTGGCCCCTGGCCGGGAAGCGTAGGAACATGTGGCTCCCCGCGTACGACCCGGTCCCCGGCCCAGCTGTGAGTTCGCGGGCCGGATGAAAACGGTCGGCGGGCCACATGTGACTCGCAGGCCGTAGTTTGCCCACCCCTGGTTTATAGAGTATAGAATATCTGAATGAATACATGCATCCGACGCAGTGGGTATTAGCCCACGAAAGCTTATGCTTCAAGACTTTTGTTAGTCTTTAAGGTGCCACAGGACTCTTTGTTGCTTCTGCAGATCCAGACTGAGACAGCTACCCCTCTGATTCCTGAATGAATGAAAGTGTCAAAGTTTTAGAACTGAGAAAGAGTGGTGAAGTCAGTGATTCTCAAACGTATTGGGTCGGCAGTCCTTTTTCTCATCCCCGCGGGCCGCCGCGACCCCTCTCTGTCCGCCAAAATACCGCTGATCCGAACGCTTCCGGTTTCAGCGGCATTTTGGCGGACGTGCCGAGCGCTTCACAGTGTCTGCCTAAATGCCGCCAAATGTGAAAGCGTTCAGCTCGGCAGCACTTCAGCAGCGCAGGGAGCTCACGCGCCCTCCCCCCGGGAATCGCCTTGTGACCCCCCTGGGAGGTCGTGACCCCCAGTTTGAGAACCGCTGGGTTAAGTGGATAAGTCAAACAAGTGGAACCTCTTACAAGGTATTTTATAGAATCCTGACCTACGTAATTCAGGCCCAACCTATTATACCCAAATTTTACTTCCATACCCTAAGAAATTTATGGGCACCCTTCTCCTATAGGTTAGTGGATTATGACACTTTCTAAATATATTAATAAAATGATCTCACTCCAGAACTGCCAGTCGAGGCTCTCTTGTTGACCTCCAAGTTGTGGTGTACCCTGTGGTTATCGACTGGCTGTAGATGCCGGATGAACCTATGATGTGATGTCGATAGTTCCTCCCTTTGGTTCCCCAAAGTTCAGGGCCCATTCTTCAACTGAGCCAAAGGTTGCATTCATAAATGAATATACTTTTTGCTATCTAGCCTTTTTCCTACTGGATTTCACAAACCAGTAGGCATTTTGCATTTCTGTAATTTCAGTAAAACTTGTTATTAGGAAACACATACCTCAACACATCTTAAATTCCAAGGAATTAATACAGATAAAATATAAGAATAAAAGAGATTAATATCAGAAAAAGAAACATATTAATTGACACTGCTGGCTGGATTAGTAGGATATCATAGCGAGCAAAATAATCCTATGGGCTACACTTTGGAAAAGCCGATCGCACCCTCTGAATGAAACTAGTTTCATTCAGGTTTCTTGTTCATGTGTGAGCAATCAAAGCCCAGTAGAATGTGTGAAGAAAGCGGGTTATATAAACAGATCTGAGTACCTTGCCATTCCTTGAAGGTAGGGAAGTGATGTCAAAGGGTTATTTGAGTTTGATTCCCAGCTTTGCCACTCGCCCTGCAAGATCTCGAGCTAGTAACTCAAAGCACAGCTTTACTCCACAGAGCGGCTTTGTGATAACACCTGCAGGCCAGGAGTCTTATTATTTCTCTTAGTGTGTGATCAGGAAAGAGCCCAGCTTACATGTGAGGTCCCAGGCTGCATGAGCCTGGCAGGTAGTTAGGAAAACGAGCTTTTCGCTTGTAAACTGAGTACTTTCGATCTAGAGTCTCACACACAACACGGACTAGACAATGCCTTTTTTATACAGTCACTTCAGAGTAGATCCGCACATGTGCCTCTCCTTTACCCATTTGGAAATAGTAGCATCCCCATTTTACCTACCTCTGCAGAGGTGTGGTCCCCGCGTAAACGTTTGTAAAGACCTTGCGATCTTCTGATGAAAGGCAGTCTAGAAATGAATAGCGTTATTACGTTTCCCTTTGTCTGTTCCTTTGTTGTGTACAGCACTTCCTGCTGCACACCGACAGAACACAGTGCTGCCATAAACATCACATTAGTTCCTCTCAAATCCCCATTGGTTTACTGTCTTGGTTTATTTTTAAAGGCTCCACAGTGGAAAGGGAAGAAACAAAGCAGACACTTAATCTACCTGAGATGCAAAAGTCCAGGTCCTTGTCACTACAGGGCTTAAGCAAATGTGCAGTGAGGCATGACTGTGCACTGTTAATTTCACAAGCTGTGCTGACGTTTTAGGGCTACATCCACCGAGCATTAAGCCAAATGCCCTTCAGCACCCCAGTGCTGCTGCCTAAAACCAGCACTTAATTCTCTTGCATGTGCTCTTTTGGGATATCTTTGCAAAGACACGTATGTGTCTGTTATTGTAGGTTTGGTTCTCAGAAATCTGATTAGAAACTGAACTGCAGCTTGCAAGATCAGTAAGCCAGAGGGAAGTAGTTATTGCTGAGATGGTGCAAAGGGAGTACTGGGGAGGAAGACTTCATGGCAGGTTCTTCCATCTAAATCCAGACATTCTCTCACATGGGGAAGCCTGGGATTTGTACTTAGGAAGTGGCAGCGGGTCCCTGGGGAGTCGTGTGCAGTCTGGCATCCAGTATTAAAGGCTCTGTAGTCTTAAGAGTTTAAAATGAGTCTCTGCTCTTGTGCACAATATATCACAATTGCTTGCTTAGAACAGGAGAGGCACTGTAGGAAGCAAGGCCGGTGCAACTACTAGGGGGCCGCCTAGGGCGCCAAGATTTGGGGCGCCAAAAAGTGGTGGCGCAAAGTGGAAGTTTCACCTAGGGAGCAAAATATCCTTGCACTGGCCCTGGCTGCAGCGGCACCCCAGAGGAGGGAGCCTGTGACCCCGCCCGGGGCAGGGAAAAGGGCAGGCCCTGGGGCCCATCAAGGAAGTGCGGACACGCTGGGGGAGAGGAAGGGTGCAGGGTGGTTACCTGGGGTCGGACCCTGCCACTGTATGGTGCGCTGCGCTGCAGTTCCAGGCTGCAGGGCAGAGCTGCGGGCTGGGGCCAGACGCTTCCAGGATGGGCCGAGTCCGGCTCCACCCCCAGGAGGCGAGAAGGGAGGCCCGGTGTGGTCCCTCCTCCTGGCCACTTGGCGCCCAGCCCGGCTGCAGGGCAGAACAAGATTCCCCCAATTCCCGGCCAGCACTGGGACCCCGAGTTTCCCCTGCCCCTGGGGGCGCCAAAAAGTAGTGGTGTAAGGTGGAAGTTTCGCCTAGGATGCAAAATATCCTTGCACCAGCCCTGGTAGGAAGTGACACTGAATCAGCGCAGGGGCAGAAACCGCATTGTTTACCCACAGCTGAATGTTGCACTGTTTTAGAGAGAGAGAAATGGGGTGTCTGTGTGCATGCGTATGTGTGTGCGCGCGCGCTCTGGAGGACATTTTGCACCCTTTGGTGAACATGTAGAACAAAGGCCTAATCTCTGTGCATTTTCTCTATCTTTTCTCCCCTCCCTTTCTCCACTCATCATCTTTGTCTCCTTTGTTTTTGTTTGTTTGTTTTACTGCAGCCAGGTGTGGTGACACTAGGATGACCAGATGTCCCGATTTTATAGGGACAGTCTCAATTTTTGGGTCTTTTTCTTATATAGATTCCTATTCCCCATCCCCTGTTCCGATTTTTCACATTTGCTAGGTGACACTCAAACCAAGTTATGAGGCAGGGTGGTCTTATGGCTAAAGCACAGGTCTGGGATATCTGGGTTCCCCTCCCACCCTTACCACAGACTTCCATGAGCAAGTCATTATAGACAAGGGGTGTGAATGGTGTTTTGCACATTGTGTAAAGACACAGTCCCTGTCCACAAGTGATTAAATATGATGGAATACAAGGAGCAATGGACAACCTTCTACTGGGGTTGCCATGGCCCGGGATGGGTCTAGGATGAGCTATGAGTCCCTATAAAAAGAATGTTCCAATGGCCGTCATAGCACACAGCCTCTGACAACCAAACTTCTACTACTTGCCTTCTCATGGTGAGATGTTCCAAACAAAAAGTGGGAGGGGGAGAAAAGGGAGGGTAAAAGGCAAATGCCTGGTCCCTTAAAACCAGGCTGCTGAGGACAGGTGGGGCCAGGTTGCCAGTCCAATTTGTAGTAGTCATAGGACAAAAATGGGGGCTTGTGGGTTTCAGACTGTTGTAATAAGCCATAAATCCAGTGTCTTTATTAAGACCATGATTTTTAGGGGGCTTTTTAGTGTTGAGCAAAGTTATGAATTTAAGCTCCCCTTGTAGCCCTATGACTACAGGGATGTTAACGGGCCGCTTCACCTTGAACAGTCCCTAACTGCTTATGCTAAACTAGAGCTTTACAAATTGGAGTGCGCCCTCCTAGGGGGTTATGGAGGAACGTTTGGGGAGGCAAATGGTGATGCCAGGTGGCCTGGGCCAGTCCCATGCCAGAGGTGCTCCACCCCCGACTCACCTCAGTGTGCCAACCAGCTTGTGGGTCGGTGTCAACGCCTCTGTGCCCGGCGCTGGTTCTGCCTCCCAGAGAGACCGCCGCACACACCTTCCCCCACCCTGAAAACCTCGGGTGGGGGGCAGGTATGGGGGGCACAATCAAAAGTTGTAACTCAAAGGGAGGGCTCAAAAAGTTTCAAAAGCTCTGTGATAAACAATCTGTTCCATCTTGCACTTAGCTATGGTGCCCCAAGTACCTTTCCCAGACTTGAAGAAGAGCTCTGTGTGGCTCGAAAGCTTGTCTCTCTCACCAACAGAAGTCGGTCCAATAGAAGAGAGAATCATAAATAGCTGTCAAATATGGAACCCATTTTAGGAAAGAAGCAGTTGGGTTTTAGAAAAGGAAAAGGGAGCACAAGATGGCGTGTTTATTGTTAGACAATTAGTGGAAGAGAAGGTGGAGGGAAATTTATTGGATGGATGGGCCTTGAGTTGGAGAGAGCATTCGACAGAGTGCCTAGGCGACTGCTACGATTCTGTGAGATAATGGAGGACCTTGCCCAGATGGTGATGGGCTTGTCTGAGGTTGGTCTCCACCAGGGATCAGTGCTTAGTCTATTACTGTTCGTAGCTGTGATGGACTTCGTAAATAAGCAAATCCGAATGGAAGTGGTACGAAGTTGATCTCTGCAGATAATATTGCACTAATGGCCATTAGTGAAGAAACTTTGCTCCAGACAGCTGATGCCTGGAATAGGGAGCTAACAAACTATGGCTTCAAAATGAATAAAGAGAAGACTGCAGTTACGTGAATGACTCTCAGGGAACCAAGACATTGAGGGGCAGCACCTAAATCAGCTCTCTGCGTTTAAATATTTTGGGAGCTGGTTGGTGGCAAATGGAGAAATCGACAAAGAACTGCAAATAAAGCTTTTGGACATACGGGAAATCTGGCCCAAAGTAAGTGGAGTGATTTCTGATAAATGGATCTCCAGGCTAATTAAGGGACAACTGTACAAAACCATGGTAAGACCAGCTCTTCTGTACAGATCAGAGACATGGGCAACCAGAGAGAGTGACTTGAGAAGACTTTAAGCCATTGAAATAAGATGTTTGAGGGCAATAAGGGTGGTAACATTGCTGGGCCATATGAAGTTATTAGCAATGAAACCAACGTCGGTAGCATCAGAGAGAAGCTGCAAGAGAAGAGGCTGAGATGGTATGGGCACATATGAAGGATGGATAAAGGGAATCCTGTTAAGAAAGCATTTGAGACTAGAGTTTGCAGGCAGAGAACAAGAGAACAACCAAGAAAATGGTGGACTGCATACAGGAGTACAGAGTGGATATGGAGTAAAAGTTGGGCAGGCAAGCCTGGGAAAGAGTGATCCCACCCAAGGCAGCTGGGTAAAAGGAAAAAAGAAGACAAGGAAAGATGGACAGTCTCCAAGGCAGAGGAGGAGGAGGGAGGTTTGTGTGCTAAAAACATGGCATACATTGCTCATTCTTTTTGATGCTGTTAGTTTGCCTTGGGAGCATTGATTAGAGTTAGGATGAAATGATATAAACGTTCCATAAAAGCCACACTTTCAAAGGAGGTCAGGGTGTCTGCATGGCATACAGGGTCGGGGAGGATTTTCCAGAGTAGGGGGTGGAGAAGTGAACCATGTGGGAGATACTTGGGAAGGATACAAAAGAGATGTGGAGGGCCCAGGAACTAACAGATGCAGAGCTCAAGCAGGAGATGAGAAGAGAGAGACAGAGACGTTTGTAGCACCTGGAAGTTGAGGATATGGAGTTTGAATCCGATTTAAAGACAGTGAAGGGATTTAATCACCCTGTGCTTGGTCTACTCCTCTGTAGAATGGGGCTGATGGTAGCCTCCTGGGACGATGTGGAGGTTAGCTAACATGTTGAACACTTTGAGATCCTTGGATGGACAATGCTATTGTGATGGTTGTTTCCCAGATCTGTTTGCACACTAGCTGGCAATGACTGGCATGACAGCCGTGGTAGCGTTTATCTCCTGGGCTCTCGCTCTCTTACCCCAATGATATCTGTTTGTGCCTCACTGAGAAGACAGATTCACGCTCTCCCTCTTGTTCTTGATGAATGGCTTTTTTTCAGTTTTTCTTGAAATAATACTCCTCTTTTCGTTAACGATAAGGCATGACAAATCTCCTGCCACCCTGTGAATACAGAGCAGCCCCTTTTTTCCCCAAAGAAATGTTCACTTCCTTTCTTTCCTTAACGTGAGAGGAGGGAATCATACTGCACAAAACATAATCAACAAAACGAGAGGTGATAAAGTAGCTTGGCTCAGAAGCAAGGGCTGCATTTTGTTTTCTCATTGTACTGCCCATTCTGGTATGACGTGAATTTTCTGTGAAATTGGCCCATCCCAACAGTTCTGAATAAGAAGTCATTATAAGTATCCCCTATCTGACGCACACAAAGCTCTGAATTAATCAAGCTCTGTATAACTGTCATGCTAGTTGAGCAATACCATTCTCCTCTTCCAGATGGAACGCTTGGTGCAAAGAGACAATAAAGGACTTGTCCAGGGATGTGCAACAAATCTGAAACAGACCAAGGAATAGATAACCCCAATTTCCCTGCCCAACTCTATGTTCTGGGCCGTGTTTCCTCCTGTATTTGTCTCTGCACTTCCAGGTTCCTGGAGATGTCATGGAAGAGGCCATTCTCACAGTATTCCCAGCCTCACTGAAAGCAGAAAGGTGGAAAATTTTGTGAGCCTGTTCTTGTCAGGCTTCCAGATTAAAACGGTTCATATAAGAACTCAGACTTCCTGGGTGCTTATTGGAAATTGAACTCTGAATCCTTTCAGGGTCGCACGGCAACAGGTTAGGTAAAAGATCATTCCCCTGTGTGTGCTATAGACCATTTTAAAGCGTTTTGGTGCTTTCTAGCAACTGCAATCTGAAAGGTCTAATACTGTCATTAGGTTTTATAAAACATTTTGATTCCATACAAAGTTAAGAAAGAGCAACAGATGTCCCTGCAGCTGACGTAGAAATGCCCAAGCTAGCTTTGATCTAGCAAACTCAAACAACAAGAACGCTGAAGCAGCAGCAGTGCGGGTTTAGCCGGTTGAGTATGTACCCAGGATCCCAGACAGGCTTGTACATCCCGTGCTGCTGTTACGTTAAAGCTAATTAGGAATTGTCCACGTGTACTGCAACAACCCCTCTGACTGCAGTATAGACATGCCACGAGTTTGGGAGGAGCGAGTTTAGAAGGAAACTGATGTATTACTGCCTTGACATGCTTTATTAACTTTTGTATTGTTCATGAAGCAATTCAGCAGGGTGGATCATACTCCTTTATAATAAGCTACTGGGCTTCTCTTTGTTCTGAATTCAAGTGACCGGATGGGGCTAGGTTTTAAAACATGGGAAGTACTGGGTTGGATTTTCTGCACTGGAGATGATTCTTAGTCAATAGGGATTTTTTTTTCCAATTAAAATTGTATTTGGTTTAACTGTGAGATTTGTTATTTCAAGCACAGTGTGGCACTGATCTCCAAGCCATTCCATGTGTTGTGGCAAAGTTATTTTTTTCATGAGTTTAATCATCCCAAACAGCTACCCCTTTGTTAATAAATGTCATATCCTATGTTAAGTGGCTTTTCTTCTCCCGTTTTTAAAGCAGATTCCAAAAAATGTTCAACTGTCCCAGTTAATATTTGTAGTCTTGTTGTAGACATTTTGGTCCCAGGATATTAGAGAGACACGGTTGGTGAGAGAATATATTTTATTGGACCAACATCTGTTGATGAAAGAGACAAACTTTCGAGCTACGGAGAACTCTTCTTCTGGTCTCAGTAGACCCAGACCTGAAGAGAAGCTCTGTGCAGCTCAGAACTTTATTGGAAGTTGGTCCAATAAAAGATACTACCCCACTCACCTTGTCCCCCAGTTAATATTAAAAGCCTCTGAGTCAACTTAATCTGGGGAAAATGTAGACACTCCCCACTGCAACCCCATGGCTCCATAAGTCCGAGCAAGATCTTCTGCCACTCCCCCATTTGTCTGTTTGAATGGAGAAGCAGGAGGTATTTGGAGTGCAACACTTAATGGGTACATTAAGAGCTGTACTTGCAGTGAAACCTGCAAAGGAAACTCTTCTCACTAAACAGAATGAAAATCCCTTGAGATGCATTGAAGCAATATGGGGCTCGTACCCCTGTTCATTGTAAGCTGGTTCCACTATGTCTAGCAATATGACTTATTGATATAGGTGGTTTGCTGAGGTGAGGTTGTGTGATTGGTGAAACCGCCTTTCTCATTTATTTGATCAAGATCTGGAGCACTGTTCTGACCTCTGACCCCTGATATTTGAGCCGATGGAAATAGTTTCCTTCCATTTGCTGCCCTCATCCGTATCGTAAAGCAGAAGATAATATACTGATGAAGGAAGCGTGGTAAGCATTTGCTAGTCCCCTTCTCCTAATGTTTCATATGGGAGCCCACATCAGTAGATAATGCACTGAGAATTGACTTTCTGGCAGAAAACAGCCTATTCATTCTGTCCAGACTCTTCAAACCCTTTAAGTGAGATCTTACACATTTTACTGAAGGAGGATCTCAAAGAGCTTTACTTAGCGGTCATAGTCAAGTGATACTGTTGAGTGTTTTCTATCAGCTCTTTTTTGGCCCCAAATGTTTGTACAGAATTTAAGCCTTAATCAAGCCTCTTTCACACTCTATCCACGAGAAAACAGATCCTCCAGGTGTGAACATGATGTGCTGTTGTCTTCCTGAGTTTGCAGAGAGCCTCAAAAACAACACAGAGCTGTGAACAGCCTCCCACTCTCTTATTTATAGTGCTATATTAACTCTGAAACCTAACAATTGCACACCCAGAATGTCCGTATTATTAAATGTTAGGTCGGGGTGGGCAAACTTTTTGGCCCGAGGGCCACATTGGGGTTAAAAATTGTGCGGAGGGCCGGGTAGGGAAGCCTGACCCCGCCCCTTATCCAACCCCCACCCACTTCCCGCCCCCGACTGCCCCCCCTCAGAACCCATGACCCATCCAACACCCCCTGTTCCTTGTCCCCTGATCTCCCCCTCCAGAGACCCTCCCACTCTAACTGCCACCCTGGAACCCAGTCCCCTATCTAAGCTCCCCTGTTCTTTGTTCCCTGACTGCTCCCTCCCGAGATCCCCCCCACCCTAGCCACCCCCGCCGACCCAACCCCCCATCTAATCCCCCCCAACTTTGTTCCCTGACTACCCCTTCCGAGTTCCCTCCACCCTAACTACCACCCCCAGGACCCCACTCCATCTAAGCCCCCTTGCTTTGTTCCCTGACTGCCCCCTCCCGATATCCCCCCACCCTAACCACCACCCCCCGGGAACCCAACACTTAACCCTCCCCCCATTACCTTAATCAGCTGGGTGCTCCTCCACCTGGGCCCGGCCAAGGAGCGCAGGGCCCAGCGGCTCCCCGCGCTCCACCCGGCCCCCTGCTAGAGAGTGCAGGGCGGGCCTGGCCCGGGACTGCAGGGCCGAGCGACTCCCCGCGCTCAACCCGCCCCCTGGCTGGGGAGCGAAGGTCCAGCGGCTCTCCGCACTCCCCGACTCTCGGCTAGAGAGCGCAGGACGGGCCCAGCCCGGGAGCGCGGCACCCCGTGGCTCCGGTGCTCCACCCGGCCCCTGGCCAGAGAGCGCAGGGCCGAGCGGCTCCCTGCGCTGCCCCCGCCGGGGACCACAGAGCCGAACAGCTCCCCGTGCTCCACTCGGCCCCCCGCCGGAAAGTGCGGGGTCCCGTGGCTCCCGGCACGCAACCCAGCCCCCAGCCCGGGAGTGCGGGGCGGGCCCAGCTTCGAGCGCGGGGAACCGTGGCAGGCCGGCCAGGCTGTTGGACCAGGAGCACGGGGCCTCTGGCTCAAGCTCACAGGCCGGATGAAAACGGCCGGCGGGCCACAGTTTGCCCACCCCTGTTTTAGGTGGGACTCGTGTAAAGTACCAGACCATTTCTTCCTTCATTCTCTGATTCACAGTCAAGTTGATTTGCAAATTACCCACAAAGATCATTTTATACACCACTGAAGTACAAGCTCTTCTAGAATGTGACAATGCAACTTTAACAAACAGTAACACTGTGCAACAGTTTAGGATGGAAAGTGAAGAATATCTTAAGCAACTGGAATAGCAAAGGGAGTTCAGGTAGCAGAATATAGAGGAACATGACAACAAAATAGTTTAAATTGAGTCAGGAGACACTAAGATCTTTGATGTTGCAAGAGATCGGAAACTCTTTCATGTCTCACTAAAGCCAGCCCCTCCTGCAGCACAACGATTCCGAGCACCATGGTGGGGCATTGATTTACCATTGCCTCAATGGGAAGAGTGCTACCTAGCGTATCATCAGGAAAAGCTAAAACTCTACCAGAGCAAGGCATGCCCCTGGACGTGATTCTCCCCAAGGGAGAGGACGGGCGAGCAAACAGGTGACGTGTAATCACATGGCTTAATGCACCACTGGAAACTGTTCAGCTATTATGGTGGTGAGTACCATATAAGACCCTATATAGAATAGAATAGAATCACTTGGAGGTCTCCCATTCAAGTACTTACCCAGCCTGAGGCAGCTGAGTGTGAGCGTCTAACTCAGCAGCAATACGAGATTGTATGGGTGTTGACCGTATATATATGGCAGCTTCCTTTGCGCCTGCCAAGAAAATAACCAGAACACATTCAGCTGGTGAAACGTACCCAATTTAGCAAATATAAACTAATTGCATCTGCTCTGCCGGAGGTTTTATTTTACTGCTGCTGTGGAAATCCTGCCTTACAGATCCCTAGTACCGGGGAAGGAGGCTGCAGAAGAAATAATTGCACAGGAGTGCTGAGGATCTGCACTGAAGAAAGGCTCGGTTAATTAAACAGCAGGGCAGTCAGCCAAAGAGCTCATTGTGGAAATGCAAGCTCTGCCTGACTTTAGTGAACAGGGGCAAGATGTTTCAAATCACACCCCTGGGAAGGCAGCCGCTTGACGAACAGTTCCTGGCTCTTCCCTCCCCACCCCCCTGACCTCGCTCTGGCTGTCCCTCGTATATTTCATGGGCATGCTTTAAACCTGACATTACTGTGTCTGTGCCTTTAATGCCAATCAATGAGCATTGCACGGCAACTGTAGGCTTGGCTGAAACCAGTTCTAGAAAGGAGAGTGTACCTCAGGGATACTGCTAAACTACCAGGCTAATTTTTACGTGCCCTCTCTTACCCAGATGAGCTGTGACAGTATCTCTCAGATACACCCAGGAGTGCTCAGTGCATTTGCTGCCAGATTTCTTTGTGTAGTTTGCGGGTGCGCAGTGTGCCTTTTTCAGTGAAGCTAGAAGTGCGTGAACTTGTCTGGTAAGCGGTTTATTCTCAGGAGTGAAGCGCTAACGAGGACCTGAACTTTGGTTCTTAAAACATTTATTTTAACTTGGTGTGTTTAGAGTTTTAAATAATCATAAGCCTTTGCAATTACATAGTACCTTTCATCTACTATGGTACTTCTCTGTAAGGCTAAGATTTAGTCATGGGTATTTTTAATAGAAGCCATGGACCATAAATAAAAACTCACGGCCCATGACTTATAGTAAAAGTGCCCCTGACTAAATCTAAGTTGCTCCGGGGGCCACAAGGCGCAGCTGCTCGGGGGAGCCTGGGGGCACTGCTGCTGCTCTGGGTGGGTGGAGGCCTGGGGCATTACTGCTCCTTGGAGGGTTAGGGGAGTGGCCCTGCCACCACTGCTGCTCTGGTGGCCCCGGAGTCAGCTGCAGCAGCCACTGCATGGGGAGCCCCCGGGTTGCTCTAGCAGTAACCAGTGTGGCTGGCCTTGGGGCTCTCCCAGTGTCTGCCGCACCAGCAGCTGTGGATGTCTTGGAGGTCTCGGAAAGTCACAGATTCCTAACATGCACCAGTTGCTTTGTCATTGTAAGCTAATTGCTGCTGCATTATGGGGCATTAAATGAAATTTGTCCGTGTCAAGGACTTTACAGCTATCCTTAGAAAGTGTCTGAAAGGCCCACATCCCTGTTATCTAGGGCCAACCTTTGATAGCTCCTTCAATATATTACTTGTATCTGAGGATCTTGGAGCACTTGGTAAAAGTTAATCAAGCTTCCCAACAGTACTATGAATTAAGGGACCTGTAAGGACTGTTTCATTCACAACTAACATGCAGCTGCTTCTGGGGAGAAACATAAACCGCACACTAACACTGCACAATAGTTTAGAACATGAAACAAGACTACTGTATACAAACTAACAACTTGATCATCTAAAAATTATCATAAAACCTTTTAATGACTACAAGTGATAAATGCCTCTGGACTTCATCCGATCTGCCATCACTGCCTACAAATATTTCGAAAGGTAAAGGGGGAGATTTAGTAGTTGAGGAGGCATAGCCAGGAGCAATGGCTTGAAATCAAAAGGGAAAATTAAAGTTAGACCCACTGACCCAGATCCACAAAAGTATTTAGGTGCCTAAATCCTAGATTTAGATGCTGCTGCAATCCACAATACCCCTGCTCAGCTGCTGCCTAACCAGGTAGGAGCCTAAATTTGCTCGGCACCTAAATTTTCAGGATACAGGTTCCCTAGACACCTCAGTTTCTGCCTGTGGGCATGTGCACTTAAGCCAATCTCTCTGGACACCTATTTTCCATCTAAGCCCCGACGTATTCCGCAAGCCAAGGGAAATTAAGTGCCTCACCTATCTCACTGTGAGGCCAGATCCAGTAGGCGTGCTCAGAGTGCACCTACCAGATTGCGTTCCAGTCACCGTCCAGGAGATGGTGCTGCTTTAGCTTTTATCTTAGTGGTTAGAGCACTCACCTGCAATGTGGGAGACTCAGACTCAATCCCCCCTTTGACCAGCTGGTGAGAGAAGATTTGAACAGGAGACTCCCACCTCTGAGTGAGCCCCCTAATCTCTAAGCTAGGGGCTGTTCTGATGTCAGGTTCTCTCCATCACTCCTCTTGAAGCTCTTCCACTTAGGATAAATAGATTTTGGGTCAGAGAGAGTGAGAATCACTATAGCCCAGGAGTTAGGGTGTCCACTCAGAAGTGGGAGACTCCGGGTCCAGGCCCTGACTCTCTAATTATTTATACAAAGCGAAACAAAGTCAACAGTAGAGACTGGCTAGCTTAGGCGGCTTACAGCCTAGTCTGCTGGCTTTCATGGATCCCATTCGTAGGTGCCCATGTCTCTCTATGCATTGTCTAAGACATCTAGGAGCCTAATTCCAGCTTTGTGGAGCCCACTGTTGTTGCAGTGACTTCCTAAGTGCCTAAAAATTAGGCATTTCAACACTACGCGTCACAACACTGAAGTCCTTTCGGGAATCCATGCCAAGTTTTTTCACAGAAAGTGCTCTGAAGCAGGTATTTAAGCTACTGTCACTGGAGAGTGGTTTAGAGGAAAATCTTGCTTCATGCAGAACGTTGAACCAGAAGAACCATGCAGCCTCTTCTAAGTAGTTCTGCGAGGAGCGGTGAACTAGGTGATACCTGGAGCATTACAGCTTAAAGTCAGCAACTGGTAACAGTATCAAAATACTTCCATTGCATCAGCAAACAGCCACAGACCCACTGTGTAAGAGAGAATGTTTCTGGTTACTCGGACCCTTAATGAGGGATATAAATATCTGTGTATAACTGTGTCTGTACCTCCATTTCCAAAGCTATCAAACAAGCCCTAATGCTAGAAGTGCAGGCTTTTTCTAGTAGCCTCACCAATGCACCTCACTGTGACCTGAAGGGACTACCTCTAAGGCTGAAAGGGTAATTCACTCTCCCTGGACCATTCAGTCTTTGAATAGTAAGACTACAAGCCAGGGTTCCTGGTGTGCTGATGGATTTGTGATGCAGACGTATGTCTGGTAGCAGTTTAATACAAAGCACCAGCTTGTTTTGCCTGCTTCACCATGTGGCCATCAGAAATTAATGCCTTGGAAGTTGCTGACTTCCAAACTAGTGACCTAGACGTGAAGAATTTCTCATGCGGTTACCCAAACCCTGCACTGTGCAGTCTCCTCTGCTTAGATGCATTGTTCAAGGTGATCATCATTATTAAGGCAGGCTCTTGTCCTATAATGATTGGTAACCGTGCACTTTATTGATTTTAATGTCACTCAGCACCATAATACGTGCTAGCTGAAGGCTCAACTATGGAAGAGACTCATCAAGTACAGTAGACCGTAAAGAAGTTTGTCAAGGCTCAGTCTGCTCTTGAGGAGCTCCTTTAAAAGACACTACCAAGCGGTAAGGCACAGATATCTTCCTCAAGGGTGTGACCATTCCCAAGTTGGTGTATGGAAGGGACAGGCTCAAGGGCATTGCTTCATCACAGAGAGGGGCTTGTTCCTCATCACAGGCAGACTGGGCCCTGCTTCCACTTAAAGGGGATTTAGGCATACAGGTCCCATGGGAAGTCATTGGAATTGGAAAACCTAAGAAGTCAGGGGCAAAACATAATCCTAAAGCTGTCCTGAGAAGCCAAAGAGTGGTACAGAAAATCTAATCAGGCAGCCACTGCAATGAAATTCCTTAACTGTGTGTGTGTGGCTGGGGAGGGGAGCACAAACCATTAGCCTCTTTAATTTAAAATTAACATGTTGGATTCCTCCTCTGCTTCCTGTTTATTTAGAGATGTTCAACAGCTGCATCCATATGGAAATGAGTAATAATCGCTTTTATTCCTCTTGCAAGCTGTGCTCTCATCTTTAAGACTGGCAATCCACTGATACTGGTAAAGTAGTTTATAGGCCGCATGAGTATTTATGCACATCATGAGTATAGGCACAATATTAGACTAAGGGTTTCTCGCCAGTGTCATGTTGTGTGGAGTTGATTTCATGGGGGATACTTTATGTGGGGGGTTATGCTGCATTATTTAATTATGCGTATTTTTGAAATACATGTTTTGCCAATTCATATGCAGTATATGCTGGTTTTGATTATTTTTATAGCTAATTACAGTGTCATTAAAACTCTCCTTCAAACATCTGGAGTTGTACTGCTAAAATAGTCCATTAATCCTGTTAATTCAAATCTTTAGAGATGGGTCTGGGTTGGAGGTGGCTGAGCACAGCAAAACAATGTTAATTCTAGCCATAATGGATACAGGGCATAAGAGCTTTTATAAATATTTCCAGAGAAAAAGGAAGCATTAGCGGGCAGATAGGTCTATTAATACTGTAAATGAGAAGTTGGATAATGATGATCCTCAACTCCATGCTCAATAAGAAAAATATAGAAGCATGAAGACTTGCTAAAAGTAGCTGTTGTTGAGCAGGTACGGGAGTACTCCAACAGTCTGAACATGTATAAATCAGTTGGCCCAGATTCCAGAGAGATGAGCATGGTATAAATGCCTAACTGGACAGACCTCCTATGGAATTAGCTAACAAATTTACTCTGCCACTAAAAATTACTTTTGAAAAATCTAACAACAACCAGAGTGCTGTAGGAAAGGAAATGTGCTTACCCATATTCCAAAATGAAAGGAAAACTCATCCAGGCCAATACGGTGCATTGCATATGAGGGACCTACTGTCAGTGACAAGCTACCAAAATGCCTGCGTATCTGGTGGCAAGTAGAGAAGATTTTTAAGATGCCACCTAGATGGAGGTTGGCGGAGAAGAGCACTCTAAAAAGGAAGTCTCTGATGCAGACTGGCCGGTAGCCCAATGGGTTGCAGCTTGGATGGTGACTCAGGGGAAGTGATGTTGTAGATAAATAACTTGGAAAGTAGTCCCATGGTCTACGCTGTGATCTGTTTCAAGGCAAGTAAGGAAAGCAGGTGAGGATCTAGGCAAAAGGAAAAAAGATTTGTCCATGAGAACTGACACGTAGCAGGTTCATGCTCAAGAACAGTGGAGAGTTACTGGGAGATTGGAGGAAATCAAATGCCGTGCTGATTTTGAATGCCCTTGCGTGAAGGCACTGGACTGGGACTCAGGAGACCAGGGGTCAGCTTTGTGCCCTGGCACAGACTACTTGTGTGGCTGAGGGCAGGTCACATCGGATATCTTTTCACTGCAAAGTGAAGGTGATTGTAACATGGGTAGGCATAGCTTTAATGTAGCTATCACGGGTAACAATAGCAGTGAAGATTGGTGGCACGGGCTTGCATTCAGGTCAGCTGGCCACATACAAGCCTGTGATCTTGCTTTAAAACTAGCTGCTGCTTCTTTCCTGTGTTCCCTTCGTTTCATATGTCTAGAAGCCTTCACTGGATACAATGGTGACATCTGTTATCGCCTCTTAACTCCTGTGAGCCCCCGTTATCTGACATAGGGTTGACTGCTGGAGGTTTTAGTTGAGTAAGGACCAGAGTTCCAGTTTTGCCTGTGAGAGGAAAGAACTTGTCCATCTTCTCCCATTGGAACTGGAGAGGAGCATGTTAATGCAGTAGGACTTCAACACCTCCTCTTCACCACTGAAGTCCTGCTAAGCTGAACACCCACTTGTGATCTGCTCCAGTTCCTTTGCTTTTAGAGAGGAGCCTCTGCTTACAAGCTGCTTGTAATCAGGGTATTTAGCTGAATGAACTTGAATATCTTGATTCAGGGCACTCTTCCTGCTGTTCTCGGAGCCCCATGACTCTTTTTAGAGGCATGGATTCTAAAGTCCAAGTGCCATTGGGGGTGCACACACGATTGTCTGGGATGTGACATTAGCTGGTGTCGCTGAAATATTAAGCCTTGTCTACACTGGAAATTTCAGCCTCTGGTGGCTGCTGGCATAGCTGTACCTTGCAACCACCAGCATATGAAGACAAAGCTGCTCTAAGCTGTGGTAAGCACTAGAAACTAAAGTAAGCTACACAAAACATGGCTTTGCCTGCCTACACTAAGGGTTTAATGCATCTGACGAAGTGGATATTAGCCCACGAAAGCTTATGTCTAATACTTTAGTTAGTCTTTAAGGTGCCACAGGACTCTTTGTTACTTCTAGATTCAATATGCCTTTTGATGGGTGCTGCAGATAGCCCTTGGAAGTCACCCGTTGTAGGCCAGGGCAAGGACAGTGTTTGGAACATTATCTATTGGCTAGTTCATGGGAGTCCTAAGATAAGAGTTTGTCTTTCTAACTGCCACTGACTTGCTGTGTGAGCTTTGCACAGCTCGCTTAACCTCCACAGCTGTAAAATGGCAATCGTGCAGATTTCACTGCAGTGATGGTGTTTTTCAGAAGAACATCAATAATAAGAAACTGATGTTTATAACAAGACCTTTCCTCCCAGAAATCACACTTAAACCTATACCAGAGGATCATGTCACCCATCACTGAAATGCCATCACTGCTGGTGGGGAAAGCAGCAGCTGTTGAATGCTACCTACTTTAGGAAAGGGAAAATGCCATATACAAACTGAAACTGCAATGGAATTTTTAGATACAGTAACTCCGCACTTAGTTGTTTGTTTCGTTGTTACGTTGCTGATCAATTAGGGAACATTCTTGTTTAAGGTTGTGCAGTGCTTCCTTATAACTCGTTGGGCCACTGCTTGCAGGAAGAGCAGCCCGTTGCAGCTATCTGGTGGGGGCTTGGAACCAGGATGGACCAGCAGCCTCCCTATTGGCAGTTCAGCTGTCCCTCCCCCCACTGCCATGTGCTGCTCCTGCCCTCTGCCTTGGAGCTGCTCCCCGAGCATCCTGTTTCTGTGTGCGGGGGAGGGAGGAAAGAAGGGGGCTAATGTCAAGGTGCCCCCGTCTCCCTGCTCCTGCATCCTGCTTATCCCATCTTCCATAGTGCAGGGGTCACACACGACAGGACTCAGGACAGAGGGAGCTTTCTGACAGCAGCCGCGGTCTCAGCATGCTGATCTACTTAACAAGGCAGTGTCCTTAAGAGTGGGGTCAGTGTACTTAAAGGGGCAATGCACATCTATCTCACACACATGTGAGTCTCTGTCTCTGTCTGCTATGCTGTCTCCTGTCCCTCCATTCTTGCTGCATTGTAGAGTATGAGGCTACATTAACAACATGAGTTAACCATTGAGGGCCCACCCAATTGCTAGTTCATCATTTAGCAGTAAGGCATTCCCTTGGAAATATCCCACCCTCTAACTTCACCACCTCAACCAAGCTTCACAATCATCATCACTGTGTACCAGTATTAAATTGTTTTTTTTAAAACTTATACTGTGTGTGTGTAAGTAAATAATAATATAGTCTTTGGTAAAAAAAATTTCCTTGGACCCTAACCCCCCTATTTACATTAATTCTTACAGGGAAATTGGATTTGCTTAATATCGTTTCACTTAAAGTCACATTTTTCAGGAACATAACTACAATGTTAAATGAGGAGTTCCTGTACAGCTATTGGGGAACCTGTCTGTCCCTCCCCAGTTGATCATAAACTGAGAAGAACCACTGATTAAAACACTTACTTGTGGAATACGCTCATTCTCTGAGTGCTTCCACACTAGGAAAAAGAGTTTTTTCTTACCCTACGTTAACTAGGGGAGAAGCCAGGAGTTTACCTCAATCTGTTAACACACATGAGAACTACAATTGCCTTGTCTTCACTAGGCGTGTCCCATGTGTTACTTACCATGAGTTAGCTAATGTGATAGGAACACACTCCCCTCCTCCCCCCAAGAAAGACAAGGGCTAGGGGGTGAAGCTCCCAGTGTCTTGTAGAGTTTGCTCTTTGACAGCAAACCAGTGCAGCACGCTAAGCTGAGCTGTCAGGATTTCTCCAAGGGCACAGGCACTCCTCATGTTCTTACCGTCAAATTATACCTGGCACTTCACTTAAAGTCCAAGTGTCAAACCTCACTCCTGTACCAGGGCAATGACTTGAGAGTATTTATATTGGCATTGGTTTCTTTGGAGTTTTCACTAGACAAATCCTGGATTCCTAGCCTGACTTTGCCACATCTGTGCACACTTGTAAAGATCCATTTGGTGAACGTATCTGTGAATGACAGAAGAAGCAAATTCATATTATTAAACTAGGTTGCTTAGAGTTGTGGGTTTGTGTTATGGAGCTAAGTACATGTACAGACCTGCTGGCCATTGAAAAGATCAGAAACTTGTAATGTGTGTCTCAGCAGTTTGACACACTGTCAAGAACCACACTCATCCACTGAGTTTGCAAATCGTTTGTGTCAGATTAGGAGTTTTTTGGGATTTCAGCTGGACACTGCCCTCGTTAATTTAACTGGCCACAAAGATGTTAAAGGCCAAATACGGAGACCATTTTTCTAATTGGCTTATGAGTATAATGGCAAGCAGCAAATTACAGGGAATTTCCTAGAATAAGGACAAAAGGAATGGAAAAGGCAGCTAAAAGTCAAAAGTCAGGCAGAGTTTCATACCTATATAACGTGTTTTTTTCCATTTTGCATGCAGATAGTGAAAACAATTGCATGAGTTTTGATAAATGTTTCGTATATAGCAGTTGCTGTTGGGGATTGACCTTCTGGTGAACTCCTGTTCATCTTTCTTTTCACTCCCTGGGTAACTGCATGACCCCCCTTATCTCAGCCCTCCATAGATAATGGGTCACAGTCTACTCAGCCAGTGTGTTGTCACAAAGTCCACATTCTTTGGGCACAATATAGTCAAGTGCTTTAGCATAAGCTTAATTTTATGAAAGTGAGTAGCCCCATTGGTTTCATGGGCATTAGTGCCTTGTTGGATGAGGGTCTTTGCTAAGCTCTCATGTGGCTTTTTGTTTAACTGTTGAAAAATTGGAGAGGGTGCAGAGAAGAGCCACAAAAATGATTTGAGGGCTGGAGAAAATGCCTTACAGTGAGAGACTTAAAGAGCTCGATCTGTTTAGCTTGTCAAAAAGAAGAAGGAGGGGTGACTTGATTATACTTAAAACTGCAAGTCTGTCACAGAAGTGACGGATTCCATGACTTTCTGGGGCCTCCAGGACTTCTGCAGTGATAGGTGCGGCTGGCCCGGGGGCCACCTGAGCAGCTCGGGCGGCCTCAGGGCCGACCACACCAGCCAGTGGTGGGGCAGTCTCAGGCCACCATGCCTCTCCCCTACCCCACCTCCAGCAGCAGCAGGAGTTTGGGTATGGGAAGAGGCTGAGGGCTTAGGCAAGGGATTAGAGTGCTGGGGTGGGGCAAGGGTTCTGGGCAGCACTTGCCTTGGGGGGCCTCCCTGCAAGTGACTGACACGTCTAACTCTTAGGCGGAGGCATGACCAGGTGGCTCTGCATGCTGCCTCCGCCTGCAGGCACTGCTCCTGCAGCTCCCATTGGCTGCAGTTCCTGGCCAATGGGAGCTGTGGAGCAGGCATTTGGGGCAGGGGCAGCGCACAGAGCTCCCCGGCCGTGCCTCCACCTAGGGGCCACAGAGACATGCTGGCCGCTTCCAGGAGTTGGGTATGGAGCCAGCCAGCACCTGCCTTCCACTGCCCGCCCTCTCCAGCAGCAGCGAGATTCCCAGGCCACACACATCCCATCCCCACACCTCCGGTGGCCCTGGGCCACTCTTCCCACCAGAGCACCCGCAGCTCCCCCTGCCCACTCCCATCCCCAGCACCCAAGTTTTAGTCAGGGGCATATCATATAAGTCATAGGTCACAGACTGTGAATTTTTGTTTACTGCCCATGACCTGTCCATGACTTTTACTAAAAATACCCATGATTAAAACATAGCCTTAATTATATTGCATACATACCTTTGTGGGGAGAAAATACTGCGTACTAAAGGGCTCGTTAATCTAGCGGAGAAAGGCAGAGCAAGAATTAATGGTTGGAAGATGAAGCCAGACAAATTCAAAATAAAAATTAGAGACAGATTTTTAATAGTGAGGGTGACAAACCATTGGAACAAACTGCGCAAAAATGTGGTGGATTTCCCATTTCTTGGTGTCTTCAAATCAAGACTGGGTGCCTTTCTGGAAGAGATGCTTTAGCCAAACGCATGTCGTTGGGCTCAATATGGGGTAACTGGGTGAAACTGAACAGCGTGTGAGTTACAGGAGGTCGGACTAGATGATTTAATGGTCGTTTCTGGCCTTAAACTTCATGAGTCAATGAACTTTGCAGATTTCCATGTTACTCGTTCAGCTATAACATCCCAGCCATCTTTGTCAGTGTATTTATAAAGACATGCAGGCACCATTCTATCTACTGGCCCTTTCTATTCACCCACCCACTTGAACCCTAGAATCATAGAATATCAGGGTTGGAAGAGACCTCAGGAGGTTCTAGTCCAACCCCCTGCTCAAAGTAGGACCAGTCCCCAACTAAATCATCCCAGCTAGGGCTTTCTCAAGCCTGACCTTAAAAACCTCTAAGGAAGGAGATTCCACCATCTCCCTAGGTAACCCATTCCAGTGCTTCACCGCCCTCCTAGTGAAAAAGTTTTTCCTAATATCCCACCTAAACCTCCCCCTCTGCAACTTGAGACCATTACTCCTTGTTCTGTCATCCGCCAACACTGAGAACAGTCTAGATCCATCCTCTTTGGAACCCCCTTTCAGGTAGTTGAAAGCAGCTATCAAATTCCCCCATATTCTTCTGCAGATTAAACAATCCCAGTTCCCTCAGCCTTTCCTCATAAGTCATGTGCCCCAGCCCCCTAATCATTTTTGTTGCCCTCTGCTGGACTCTTTCCAATTTTTCCACATTCTTCTTGTAGTGTGGGGCCCAAAACTGGACACAGTTCTCCAGATGACGCCTCACCAATGCCGAATAGAGGGGAATGATCGTATCCCTCGATCTGTTGGCAATGCCCCTACTTATACAGCCTAAAATGCCATTAGCCTTCTTGGCAACAAGGGCACACTGTTGACTCATATTCAACTTCTCGTTCACTGTTACCGCTAGGTCCTTTTCTGCCAAACTGCTGCCTAGCTATTCGGTCCCTAGTCTGTAGCTATGCATGGGATTCTTCCGCTCTAAGTGCAGGACTCTGCACTTGTCCTTATTGAACCTCATCAGATTTATTTTGGCCCAATCCTCTAATTTATCAAGGTCCCTCTGTATCCTATCCTACCCTCCAGTGTATCTACCACTCCTCCCAGTTTAGCGTCATTTGCAAACTTGCAGCGGGTGCAGTCCATGACATCCCTGAAGATACTGAACAAAAATGACCCTTAGACACTCCATTTGATGCTGGCTGCCAACTAGACATGGAGCCATTGATCACGACCCATTGAGCCCGACAATCCAGCCAGCTTTCTATATACCTTATAGTCCATTCATCCAGCCCATACTTCTTTAACTTACTGGCAAGAATACTGTGGAAGACAATATCAAAAGCTTTGCTAAAGTCAAGGAATAACACGTCCACTACTTTCTCCTCATCCACAGAGCCAGTTATCTCGTCATAGAAGGCAATTAGGTTAGTCAGGAATGACTTACCCTTGATGAATCCATGCTGACTGTTCCTGATCACTTTCCTCTCCTTTAAGCACTTCAGAATTGATTCCTTGAGGACCTGCTCCATGATTTTTCTAGGTACTGAGGTGAGGCTGACTGGCCTGTAGTTTCCTGGATCTTCCTTCTTCCCTTTTTTAAGATGGGCACTACAATAGCTTTTTTCCAGTCATCCAGAATCTCCTCCAATTTCCATGAGTTTTCAAAGATAATGGTCAATGGCTCTGCAATCACCTCCGCCAACTCCTTTAGCACCCTCAGATGCAGCGCATCCGGCGTCATGGACTTGTGCTCGTCCGGCTTTTCTAAATAGTCCTGAATCACTTCTTTCTCCACAGAGGGCTGGTCACCTCCTCCCCATACTGTGCTGCCCAGTGCAGTAGTCTGGGAACTGACTTTGTCTGTGAAGACAGAGGCAAAAAAAGCATTGAGTACATTAGCTTTTTCCGCATTCTCTGTCACTAGGTTTCCTCCCTCATTCAGCAAGGGGGGCACACTTTCCTTGACCACCTTCTTGTTGCTAACATACCTGAAGAAACCCTTCTTGTTACTCTTAACATCTCATGCTAGCTGCAATTCCAAGTGTGATTTGGCCTTCCTGATTTCACTCCTGCATGCCTGGGCAATATTTTTATACTCCTTCCTGGTCATTTGTCCAAGCTTCCACTTCTTGTAAGCTTCTTTTTTGTGTTTAAGATCAGCAAGGATTTCACTGCTAAGCCAAGCTGGGCGCCTGCCATATTTACTATTCTTTTTACACATCAGGATGGTTTGTTCATGCATCCTCAATAAGGATTCTTTAAAATACAGCCAGCTCTCCTGGACTCCTTTCCCCCTCATGTTATTTTCCCAAGGGACCTTGCCCATCAGTTCCCTAAGGGAGTCAAAGTCTGCTTTTCTGAAGTCCCGGGTCCGTATTCTGCTGCTCTCCTTTCTTCCTTATGTCAGGATCCTGAACTCGACCATCTCATAGCCATTGTCTCCCAGGTTCCCATCCACTTTTGCTTCCCCTACTATTTCTTCCCTGTTTGTGAGCAGCAGGTCAAGAAGAGCTCTGCCCCTAGTTGGTTCCTCCAGTACTTGCACCAGGAAGTTGTCCCCCGCACTTTCCAAAGACTTGGATTGTCTATGCACCACTGTATTGCCCTCCCAGCAGATCTCAGGTTGATTAAAGTCCTCCATAAGAACCAGGGCCTGTGATCTAGTAACTTCTGTTAGTTGTCGGAAGAAAGCCTCGCCCACCTCATCCCCCTGGTCTGGTGGTCTGTAGCAGGCTCCCATCACGACATCACTCTTGTTGCTCACACTTCTAAACTTCATCCAGAGACTCTCAGGTTTTTCTACAGTTTCATGTTGGAGCTCTGAGCAGTCATACTGCTCTCTTACATACAGTGCAACTCCCCCACCTTTTCTGCCCTGCCTGTCCTTCCTGACCAGTTTATAGCCATCCATGACAGTACTCCAGTCATGTGAGTTATCCCACCAAGTCTCTGTTATTCCAATTATATCATAGTTCCTTGACTATGCCAGGGCTTCCAGTTCTCCCTGCTTGTTTCCCAGGCTTCTTGCATTTGTGTATAGACACTTAAGATAACTCGCTGATGATCCTGCTGTCTCAGTATGAGGCAGGAGCCCTCCCCTCTTGCACTCTCCTGCTTGTGCTTCCTCCCACGATCCCACTTTCCCACTTACCTCAGGGCTTTGGTCTCCTTCCCCTGGTGAACCTAGTTTAAAGCCTTCCTCACTGGGTTAGCCAGCCTGCTTGCAAAGATGCTCTTCCCTCTCTTTGTTAGGTGGAGCCCATCTCTGCCTAGCACTCCTCCTTCTTGGAACACCATCCCATGGTCAAAGAATCCAAAGCCTTTTCTCCAACACCACCTGCGTAGCCATTCATTGACTTCCACAATTCGACGGTCTCCACCCAGGCCTTTTCCGGCCACAGGGAGGATGGACAAGAACACCACTTGCGCCTGAAACTCCTTTATCCTTCTTCCCAGAGCCACATAGTCTGCAGCAATACACTCAAGGTCATTCATGGCAGAATGGGATTACATCATTAGTATTAGGAAGGTGCTTTGGGATCCCCGCGTGGAAGGTGAGCTAGAAGGGCAAAATGGCAAGTTTTATTTGAGATTTGTGACTAAGCCATGAATAATTGCTACATCTCACTTAATGGCATCTAAGGGAGAGACCTTGACTTTTTACTTTGCTGGTATGATAACCTCTCTTTTTTCACTCAGCCTAATAATCTGCAGGGTACATTTGTACCGGTAATGTCCATTTCATGCCCGTCAAATTCAATGGGTTCTTTTTACAGTCCCTTTGGAGTGTAAAAACCTTTCGGAGATAGTATTTGATTCACGGACATTTTTTTTTATTATTTTATTTTATTTTATTTTATTTTATTTTATTTTATTTTAAAAAAAGTCCCTGAATCAAAAGACACCATTTTGGATCAAATTAGTCACTTGAGCTGGAGGAGAAATGTTTCCCCCAAGATACCTTTAGCTTTCTTTAGGGTTTTATTTTTCCATCTAATATATAATGTGTCCATTTCCCCAGCCCATGGACGCAAAGTATAAATTCAAAGTCAAAACTAGTATTGCCAGTGGAGTAATAACAGCTGACCCCTGTCAGCTATCACAGCAGATGTCAGGAGATGGGAGGCACCTCTAGATTCTTAGTCAAAGGTCAGGGTAAGCTTGGCTTAAAAAAAAAATCTTGTACTGTCCCCTGCAAGGCCAGAGAGCTCAGGTGCTGCAAGACCAGAGCGCAAGAGCAAGAATGCTTCCAGGTTCCAGTACTGCTCCAGGGACTGTCTACAAGAACAATCCAGCCACAAGGATGAGGCATCTCCAGAGCTGCTCCGTGTCTCCGTTGATTTTTTTTTAATTGCTTTTTTTTTCACTGAGGTTTTAATAACTTTCTATGCTCTATCAAACCCAGTGAGCAAAGTCTACCCCTAAAAGCCACCACTTCCTCCTCAGAGTGCGAGATCCCTTTGCCCCCTAAATCGAGGACTGTGATGCTGTTAAATGGCAGCTTGTCAGGCAGGCAACCCACAGGGAACGACTCCAGCTGCAGGCTTAATTTGGGATCTTGAGTGAGTGCATGTGGCACCATTATTCTGATCTGCCTGGCTGCACCATTCATGTGTCCGCACGTTAAGAGAACTGGTAGGTCTCATGTTAGATCTACCAGGCTTGGCTCTGCATGTCTAAACATAAATTACCAAGTTTACTTCAGATCCCTTCAAACGGTAGGGAAAATTGAGGCTTGGTGTCTGAAAACGCAAAATTGCTGGGGTGGGTGGGGGGATATTTTTTAATTATTCTCTAGGAACATACTACGATGGTGTGATTGTAAAAAAACCTAATTGCTCAGTGTTGCCTTTGCTCTAAGGCAGAGAGGTGGAAGATGCAGGACTATCAGCTCTGGAGCCTGGAGTCCTTTGTTTCATTACAGAACAGGTATAGCATGGGCAACAGCACTGCCAGCTTCCCCACATGGCGAATCATGCCTGTTTCCAGAGGGACAAACTCCATGGCAGTCATTGTGGACCTTGTAGGCTGCCCACAATGGTTCCAGTTACTATGGTGCATCGGTGATGTAGATGCTTATCCCCTAGGCCAGGGGTTCTCAAACTGGGGGTCGGGACCCTTCAGGGAGTCGTGAGGTTATTAATTGGGGGGGTCGCGAGCTGTCAGCCTCCACCTTATTCCCCCTTAGCCTCCAGCTTTTATAATCGTCTTAAATATATAAAAAATGGTTTTTAATGTATGATTTTAAAATATATAAAAAATGGTTTTTAATGCACTCAGGCTTGCTATGCAAAAAGGGTCACCAGTAAAAAAAAAAGTTTGAGAACCACTGCACTAGGCAATGGATTTACCCACTCACGTTTCACACAAGTCACTGAATGGCCAACAGATGGCAGTAGGCCAGATCCTGAACTGCTCTAAATAAGGACCGTTCCCTTGAAGACAAGGGATCTGGGTAAATAAGTTTAAATTACATCCAATTCTTCTTCGAGTACTTGTTCACGTCCATTCCACCTATTCTGGAATGGACGTGAACAACCCATCTGGAAGAACAACAGTTATGAGAGGGTAAGTAACCATTTTTTGGGGCTGGATTTGAACTGGTGACCTAGAAGATGTTTATATCGCTTTTCCAGCTCTCTGAGCTCTCCGTTCCCCTGGCAGCAGCCTTTTACTGTAACTGGAACAAGAATTTAAATCAGTGGTTCCCCACCTATTTATCATTGTGTTACCCGGACCACAGATTGAGAACCACAGAGTGCCCTCCACCCCCAACCCTATGCCTAGCACCTCCCATGCAGAGACTCCTCCACAGAGTGGGGCCAGGAGTGGAGCCCTGGGCAGCGGGCCAAGAAGCCGGGAACACCGCCCCCGCCGTGTGGCCTGGCGGCCTTTAGCATGCAGCTGGGCTGCAGCTGTGTTCTAATTGTGTCGCGTGCGGCCCGCCGGCCATAGGCTGAGAACCTCTGATTTAAATGGAGTGCACTAAAGTTAATCTCTTTATCCCACTGAAGCTCCCAAATTCAGATACATTCAGCAGGATCCATTTCAATTTCTCAGTTGGTGATATTTGTGTTGCATAGTTCAGTAAGCTTACAGGAGAACAGCTGAATCAATAAACAGGGCAGGTCGTTTCCTTACAATGTATTGATTTACAAGCTGCTTGCATCGTAAACACTCCCAAATAAAAACTTGTGCCTCATTCTAAACAATATGCACAATCTGTACGAAATGCAAAAGCATTGTTAATGCAACGTTGTTTGAACAGTGAAATACTTGACAATCAGGAAATGTAAAGGTTTAAGCAGAATGTGCAATCTGAACTCTGCCTTCTTGCAAATATGCAGTCGTGGTGTGGCCATGTTGGTCTCAGGACATTACAGAGACAAGGCAGGTGATGTACAGGCGAGTCTCATCTTATGCAGGGGTTCCGTTCCGCGGTTTGCTCGTAAAGTGAAAGCTGCGTCTAGTGAAACACTCATTGAGTTGAATGCGGGCAGAATTGCCCGCACCACAGATGCAGTTTTTAAATTGTTGTTTTTCTTTTCTTTTTTTTTCCTGTTGTTGCCAACCGTGCAAAGCTGAATTCGCGCATGTTAAATACGGCTAAGATGCAACTCGCCTGTAATATCTTTTATTGGACCACCTTCTGTTGGTGAGAGATGCTTTCAAGCCACACAGAGCTCTCCCTGAGGGCGAAGCTTCATGGAAGGAATTGTTGGCTTACAAATTCAAACTGGATTTAAAAATTCTTTAGAGCTGGGTCAGACCCCAGATCCCAGCAGCTTCACGCTGGGGAACAGAAGATCTGAATACAAACTTTGCATCTTGCCCCTCTCTCGATGCTGAGGTGAACGAACCCCCCAGATCTGAATAGCCTTTAACTTTGGGGATGCTCGAAAACCTAGATCTGATGTATGCCCACCTTCCAAGTAATGGAAGGATGTGGCTGCATTTGGTAAAGACCCCATCAGTGAGCTCCTGGAGCAGTGCCCTGGCCGGACGTTCAGCCCTGCCACCTTCCAGCTGCTGGGAAGAGCAAGGGTGTTGAAATTTTTACCAGGATGCCTTTGGATCCTTTTCTGGGGCCTTTGTTTTTCACATCAGCCTCAGGTCAGTAGGTCTGATAAGTGTGAACTTCCACCCATCGCTTGCTAATGGAAAATAGAAGAAACCTCTCTCTTTCTCACTCTGCCTCATACTGCTCTTCCTCTCTTTTTCCTTCATCAGTCCACTGCCTCCTTAGCTTGTAAGCTCCTCAGGACAAAGACTTTGCCTGTAATATACCTAACACACACTTAATGCTATAGAGATAATAATTTAAAGAGTGTTTCACTGTGTCCCAATTCACTGTGGTCTCAATCTAATTCCCACTAAAGTCAATGAAAAGACTTCTGTAGGCTTGAAAGGATTAGGCTTTATAATGATAATAAATTCCATTGTCGGTGTGGCAGGGTACTGTCCTCCCCACCAATATCATAACAGCAGTGCTGGTAGTTACTTAGACACAGTTGATGCAAGTAGAGAGCCGCAGAGAGGAAGAAAATATTCTTTAAGAAGTCACTGATAGTCAGGATTTTCTTACAAGGTATGATGAGGGGAAATGAAGCATACTGCAAAAATGCAGCACGACACCCATTAGGGAGTGAAACCCGTTTTGTATTGTTGAATAGACATATGGAATGATGAATAGCTCCCAACTGCATACAAAGCTGTAATTTACTGGAGAGGCTCTCGAGGATGTTATAAACCGTGAAACCTCCTCTCCAGCCGCTTTTACAATAGCTGCACAATCCTGACACTGACTTAAGTCTTTAGCAATCCATTGAGAGCTGGTGTGCAAGGCAAACAAAGCTGTTAGAATGCAAACAGGAAGGAGTCTGCAGCATGTAGGAGGAAGGAAGCGTACTAAGGCATTTAGCATTCACATAATAAAGTTGTGACCCTGTAAATGCAATAGTACATCAGATGATAAATTGTAACAGGGCTGGAGATGGGAGTTAATAGCTCTCAATTAAACAGAACGATTGTTTTTCTCTGCAGCCGCTCCGTTCCCTCCTGTCTCTGATTTTCTGAATGACTAACTGCATAGCTCAGGCGTTTCTCTTTATCGCGTCTCTTCCGTGACTGCAGTCCTTCGTGCTGAATTCCGTTCACGCAAAGGCCCTGACTCGCTAAGCAGCAGGGAAGTGTCAACTGACAGTTTCATCCTGGAACATCCACTTGCTCCTGTTATCCTGTCAGCCTAAAGTGCCTGCTCTCCTCTGAGCAGTGGCTCTGTTCAAGTGGTATCTTGTGCATGTGCAACGGCACGTCGTCTTACTCCTGTGACCTAAAATACATTTTTGCTCCTGCAGTCCCTGCAGAGCCAACCCAGCTAAGGGAGAGCGAGCTGGACTCTTCCCCTCCTCGTGCATCGTCAGCAGAACTGTTTGCTCAGGACAGTTATGGGGCCAGTCAGTGTTGCTGCAAAGGAAATGTTTCAGTCCTTGTCACCCAGAGCCGTACCCGGGGGTCATCCTTGACTCCTCCCCCTTGCTTGCCCCGCACACCTAGCCCACCACCACTTCTTCCTCAGTAACATTGCTAGGATTGCCCCTTTTATCCCAGACCGCACGGCTCAAACTCTTGTCCAGGTCCTTGTGGTCTCCCATTGTGACTACGGCAGCCTTCTACTCTCTGGCCTTGTTGACACTCAGTACACTTATCCTCTTTGTCCTTTGTCATGACCAGCCCCTTTTTGCAATCTTCTGTCATCTCCTCATTTCCACTGCATCATGTTCAAACCCTAAGCCCTTCACCGCCCGCCTCTCCTGCTTATCAGCTCTTTTCTCTCACCAAGCTGCTGCACCAGTGACCATGCCATCCTGCAACACCCAACTGCCCATTTCTTCTGTGCTGCTCCCTATGCTTGGAACACCCTCGCTGGCTTAGTCTAAAACCACTCGCCTCCTCCAGACCCACTTCGACCGTGATTCGTATAGGAAACTGCCATGTGATGGAGTCCCCTGAGAGAACGCTGCTTGGTGAGCTCATCTGTTGTATCAGCTTAACTAGGACTGAAATAAACACACCTACTGTCATCATATTGTCACTTCTGCACCTTGGAAAAACTCCGTCTTCCCGTTTTGTGTGTCCGTCTGTGGTTAGTTCATATCGGAGAATACCAACTGAATAGGCAGCCCTTCTGTTGTGTGAACACTGCCTGCTCCGCTGTGGTCTTGATACGCTGCAGCTTATACTTGCATAATTTGTTCACTCTCTGCAATAAATTGTTTGTGCTTTTGATGGATCTTTCATGAAATATTTTTATGCATTCCTGTTGAACGTTCCATTTTTTTCCCCAGTTGCTATTGACAAAAGAGAGCCCTGATGCTGGCTTTACATGGGACTTTAATCACACCAGCTGTCACACAGATCCCCGTTACAAATATTTTCCCGTTAATGGTTTCAGTGTGATTTTTTTATGTGATCAAATGTAATCTTATTTAATGGAGTTTGATTACCACAATGCTGTATTCTTTTCATCAGGTTGCAGACTTAAAAAAAACAAAACAGGGAAGATAGGTTAGAGGAGAGCAACAGAAATGATTAAAGGGCTGGAGAGACTGATCTAGGAGGAAAGGCCTAAAAGAACTGAATTAGATATAGCTTGACTAGGCGAAGGGTGAATAACGAAGAGCGTTGGAGGAGGGTCCGTATTTGAAAGTTTAATCAGCCAGGAAGCGGGAGGAATTTAATATGGTTTCAGGGGTGTATGGCTAGAAGTAATGGGATAAATTTAAGAAAGGGAAATTTTAGGATGAATATGTGGAGAAACTTCCTGAAAATTAGATGTATTAGATTTGAACCTCTTACAGGGTGCTTAAGATTAGACTGGACAAAGCACTGGAAAATATATTGTAAGATCAGTCCTTCACTAGCCAGGATATAGGCTAGCTGTCCTTGCAAACCTTTTTCTCATCTCTAATTTCAGTCATTCTGTTACTTTAATAGATTACCAGGAAATTTACAGGGAACAATGAGTAAAATGCTGGGCTCTATATAACCTCAGCTGGTGTAAATTGGCTCCATCTGACTTCAGGGGAGTTAATCTGATTTTACTGATGTGCCCCTTGATATGGAATAACTCCAGTGACCATTGAGACAGGTTGGAATCTGTAAGTTAAGGAGCTGAAATTCACTGAATTCAGCGTGGGAGCAGAAACCTTAGAGTTTGTGAGGTACGGGGGCCGAACGGCAGTATAGAAACATGACTTTATAACTGCAGGTGCTGGGGGTGACCTGCCTCTTTCTCTAAAGCTATGTCATGTCAGTCTGGCGAGCACCTAGCTGTAATTATTGTGTGTTTGTTAGGTTGTCCGCACAGAAAAGAACAGCCTGAACAACAGGTTCCTGCCATGGGATGAGATCGAGACAGAGGCCATTCTGTCTATCGACGATGACGCCCACCTTCGCCATGACGAGATCATGTTTGGGTTCCGGTGAGTGGCGTAAAGTCTGTGCGTGTGTGATTGGGTGGGGCTGTGGGGACCGGGCCGTATACAATCAAGCCATGTTCCATTCAGATCCAGACTATGAAGTGTGGTTAAAGCCGGGAACTGGAGTCAGGGGAAGTACGATTCTATTCCTGGCTCTGCTACTGATTTCCTTGGTCACTTCGACCAGAGTTTTGAAACTTGGTTGTCTAAAGTTAGACACTTAAAATTCACTTCTAGCACCTAAATAATGGGCTTGGTTTTCAGAAGTTCTGAGCACTGGCAGCTCTCATTGCTTTCAGTGGGTATTGCAATGGTTCAGTGCTTTGGAAAAGTCACCTTTTTGAGGGTAGTTTCCCCATCTCTACTATGGCAACAGTCCTATTTCCATATCTCAGTGGGATGCTGCGGGTTTAATGACTAATCAGAAAGTGCTTGGAGATTCTTAGGTGGAAGGTGCTATAAATACAAAGTCTGTATTTGTTTTTCTGTCTAAGAACAACAGTGTTAAAAGAACTTCAATAGGGTTACAAAGTCAAGTACACAAATGTCAGGAAATACCACAATTAAGGTTGCCTGTGCAGTTGTTATAATTACATGATCAATGCTACTTTTTCCGCAAGAAAAGGTCGTCATGGTTTTTTTACATGGACAAAACAACGTATTTTCCCCTAGTCCTGTTCTCAGAAATGGCTAAACCATTCTGGAGGAAAGTTTCAGCCCAAATAGTTTGCCAAAGTTATAAGCAACTGAAAACAGGGTCTTATAATGGGAAATGTTGGGTAGCCTTAAAAACATCTGGTACTACCAGCCCTACCCATCATTATTGTTATCATCACTTACTAAGCATTTAGACCTGACCGTAACCCCCTAAATTAAAATACTTCTGAATAACTGATTTAATGTGCCTGAATGAGGAAAGTTTAAGGTTCTTGCCTAGTCACTGTGTGACATTAAAGATTCCATTTGGGTGGTTCAGGGGTTGATCACAGGGTCGATAGCCTTTTGCTCCTCTGTTGCTGGGTCAATTCCAGCTCAAGCAGGTATGGACAAAAGCTGGTGCAAACTGATGGTGGTTCGGCAGCCTCTGTGAAGTGAGTGGATGGTCTGTCCTGTGACAAGGTGTTCACATCTCTCATACACCTCCTCCAAATTGTCCCCCTTGTTGACAAAGTCAGCCAAGTTCCCAGATTGAATGGACCAAGGGATTTAAACTCCCCCTCCCATGCTTAGAGGGTAGTCTGTCCAGGTGTGGGGGTAAGTTCCCTGTAAGTTGCATGGCTGCGCAGCAGCCTATTTAACACCACACAGGCGCTCTGGTGGAAGGATTGTGACCAGGAAGGGGCTGACAGCTTTAATTATTCATGTTTTCATTACCAGGTTATATTGGATTTCCATTAATTTAATCAGCAATGTCTACAATTAAAGCAGCTTTGCCTCTTACAGTCCTGGTCAACGTAACGAATGCCCAGGAGGCTTTGGCAGGGTCTCTGTTACCACTGCTTGGCCTGCAGCAATGATCTCTGTAACTCCCATCCAGAGAGGGGAATATTGTGGGGGTGGGAACACTTGTACAATACACAGCAGCAGAAAATTACCATGTGTGGTCACACTCTGCTCCTAGGATGAAGGGAAAGCCCCTTTCCGCATTCAGCGGAGACATGTTGTATTTACACGAGAGGCACCAAGTTCCAGTTTGAAATATGTGATTTAGACACTAACCATTAACTAGACAAGATCAAATGATGTGAAAAGAGCCAAGCAGCCCAGCAACACAAAGCCAGGCTTATTTTCCAGGTTGGGCATCACAAGCTGATGTTTTTCTTAATTATTCCTGACGGTTTTCTAATAATCCAGAGAGATTCCTCCTGGGAGTAGAGGAGAAAGATTCAAATGAGAATGGAATATCAAATGCTTGCTTTCTTATATGTGACTGAGCCTTATGTGATTAAATGGTGACAATCATGATGTGGCTCTTATGTGGCTGTGCAAGAGAGAAAGGGGGTGTGAAGAGACCCCTTCCTCCCCTGCATGGCGAACCCACATGGCCAGAGGGGAGGACCGGGGAGCAGATCCTTCTAGGCCTTTAGGCCCACTCCTGCACAGCTGGGTGGGGAGTTGGCAAAGCTCCAATTTCTGTGGCGATAAATAAGAATACTTAGCTGTGGTGCAGCACCTCCCATCTGCTAATATCCTGGTGTTTTACAAACACCAGTGACTTTAGCCTCCCCGAGGAGAGAGCAGTGTTACCCTCACTAGACAGATGAGGAAGCTGAGACATGGGGTGACCTGTTCCACTTCACACAGGGGGGGCCTGTAGCAGAGCTGGGAACAGAACTCACCTCTCTGGACTCCCAGCCCTGTGCCTCAGCCACACACACGACCCTGCCCCTCTCAGGGGAAAACATTTAGGAACAAAAGTAGCTGAAATGTTGATTTTATTTAATTTTTCATCCTGAGTTGCTAAAACATCTTGAAGTGAGTGAGCTGTGTTAAGGTGGGGGCTTGGTAGCAAACGAAACTATTTCTATTGTAATTGGCTTTTCCTTGCTCATAACTTTCTGCAGGTTTATTTGGCTTTTCGTTTTCCATGCTTTCTCCTGTCCAGAAAGTTCTTGAGGTGGTTGGTTGTTTTTTGTTTTGAAGTCTGTGAAAATCCCCGGAGTCATTTGCAAGTTAGGTGAGGTGGAAAAATATTCTTTCCATATGGAAAAGCAAACCAAACCAAACCAGCCTCTTGCCTGCTTGAAAAGGACTGGACTGAGAAGTTTGTAAGTACCAGTATTGCTGGTACCAGACAGCGTCCATGACTGAGCTTGGAAAAGTTGGTTGGATGATAAACTTGTATGTGATTGAAAGATCGGTTTTGAATGAGCTCAGAGTACAGCTGGTACCATTGTGTGTTAGATGTTCTTTGTAAAGCACTTTGAGATCCTTGGGACAAAAGGAATTTTTGCCAGGGCCCCTGTCTGTGGTGTTTGCTCCTTGTAGTGTTTCACCAGGGTTTCTTTAGAACAGGGGTCAGTAACCTTTCAGAAGTGGTGTTCTGAGTCTTCATTTATTCACTCTAATTTAAGGTTTCACGTGCCAGTAATACATTTTAACGTTTTTAGAAGGTCTCTTTCTATAAGTCTATAATATAGAACTAAACTATTGTTGTATATAAACTAAATAAGGTTTTAAAAATGTTTAAGAAGCTTCATTTAAAATTAAATTAAAATGCAGAGCCCCCCGCCCGGAGCAGTGGCCAGGACCCAGGCACTGTGAGTGCCACTGAAAATCAGCTTGTGTGCTGCCTTCGGCACGTGTGCCATAGGTTGCCCACCCCTGCTTTAGAATTTAGTGCTGAATCTGGAAACCGGGAGCCTTGGCAATCTGTTTCCAGCCCTGCTACAGCCTTGCTATGTGATCTCAGGTATGTTTCTTAGGATGAGGTTTCCAAAAAGCTCTCAGTGTTACGTAACTCTGATCCCACTGAAGTCCATGCTAAAACGCGCATTGACTCCAATGGAAGCAGAGTGAGTCCGCTGCTTGTCCTTGAAAATTCCAATTGCATCAGTTTTGAATCTGTAAAATGGGGATAATAGGTGAACTCCTGGCCCAAATGGAGTTATCTGGCGGTGGGGCCAGGATTTCGCTGAGTGCCTGTTTCATGGGGTTGTTTTATGGCCTGGGGATCCTTGGCTGACCATCCATACCTTGATTATTAGGTAGAGCCAGACTACCACACAGTGGTGGGTTGTGTGGTTCTTTTCACAGTTGAGCGTGCTGTAGTCTTGCCCCCCTGAAGTTCTGTCTTTACATTTGCAGGGTCTGGAGAGAGGCAAGGGACCGCATTGTTGGATTCCCTGGGCGATACCATGCGTGGGACATCCCCCATCAGTCCTGGCTCTATAACTCGAACTACTCTTGTGAACTGTCCATGGTACTGACTGGTGCTGCCTTCTTTCATAAGGTAAGAGCAAGTGGTCAGAGAGAACTCAGTCTCAGTACTCCTTGGCCAGCTCTCAGCTTTGCTTTCCCTTTTCAGAGTAGCCTGAGGTTTCAATTAAAGAAACTACTGCCTGAATTGACCATTCCTTCTGTCTCTGATTCTCAACATAAACTTCATCGATCACCGCAAACCAAAACCCTGCTGAAGACAGGTTAATATCTGTGTCCCAGGAGATGCGGCTCGTTTGAGGAAAGATGCCTAGATTGGCTCTAAGCAGAGGAAGAGAGACCGAGCAATTCAGTTGCAGCAATGCTCTTAGAAGCTGTGATGCCAGCTATCAGAGTGTTCAGGTCTTCTATGGGTTGCCTTAGTAATTTGGCAGTGCACTGCCCTACCACGCAGGAGTCTGCGTTCAGATGCCCAGCCCTGGATTGTTGCTCCCAATCCTTAGGAACCTGAGGAGTGTCCATAAGGGCTCACTGCTGGGACACCAACAATCGCTTACACACCTGTGTAGTTAGCACCCTTTGTGATGGAGCCACAGAGCATTTCACTAATGAAACGCTAAGGTTGAAAGCTAGGGTGTTTGGGCTCCTAAACCTCATTGGTTTTAATGGGACTTAGGATTCCAAATCCCTCAGGCAGCTTGGAAATCAAGCCCCAGATTCCCCCAGTGAAGAACAGCAAAAATTGGCAACAACTCTATTTTGGGATCTAATTTTATCCATCCTGTGTGTGGCAAGGGGTAATAGGGTCACTACAGAAATGCTGGCTCCTGGGGTTACTAGACATAAAAGAATCCTGAAGTGGGCTCAGAAGGTAGAAAGCTGATGGTTAAGTTGATTGGTATCCAAGGCTACTGTTACAAAAAGAGGGGAGGTTGGGGACAGATGCGGAGAGCTCCATCAGGTGTTCAGAGCCTTCTTCCTTCCTCCCCATCTGGGGAAGGCAGTGGAGAACAAAGAGACTATTTGTATCCTTTTGGGACAAAGAGGGGGTAAGTCTTTAAAGGGCTCATCCTGGGCCATCATCCGATGCTGGAAAAGGAACAAGATGCAGCAGAAACATTGTGTAGACTGACAAGCAAGATTTGAAGTGGCCACGTGTGTCCAGATTGCAATGGAGTGGGGTCCCAGGAGCTGCAGGTCTGTAATGGCTTCTCTGGGAGTGAATGGGGCAGAACTTCTCTTGGAGATAAATCCTACGCCCAGCTTTGTTCTGGGGAGCCTTTCCATTGATTTCCATGGGCTTTGGGTCAGGCCCATAGTTAGTATGTCACTAGCTGTCTTGGGTCTGTTTTACTGTTGAATGTTTGTTTGTTTCAGTACTATGCCTACCTGTATTCTTACGTGATGCCACAAGCCATCCGTGACATGGTAGACGAATACATCAACTGTGAGGATATTGCCATGAACTTTCTAGTCTCTCACATCACAAGGAAACCACCCATCAAGGTAAAGCAGTAGATGGGAACCTCGTACAATGCTTCTGATTTCAGGAGAAATAGTTATTTATTCGGATCTGTTAGAAATGCACCTACCTTAGCTCTGTGCACCTGGTCCCAGGGACTAACGTATCCAATCGTGAGAGGGAGACGGCCAGCCCCAAGAGACTTTCCACTGAATAAGGGAAACCCAACTTGCTCAGACTCCATCCCTCACACAAAGGCCTTCGTAAACAGATATACCTTGCAGCACGCAGTAGGGGTGGTCATACTGGCTGGGACAGATAACTGAGAAGCCATGCCTCAAGTTCCCTAGAGCTGGGGGACTGTTTGCACATCTCGTAGCTGCCCTCCACTGTAGGAACAGTTTGTCTCTGAGACCTTCAGGGCCCTGACCAGGGAGGGCTCAAGGGATCAAGCGATAGCTTTAGTCCACTTGCTTCCCAAGAGGCTCAAGAAGTGGTCTTGCACCTTCCTTTAAGTTACAGACACAAGCAGGGGATGCAATTCCTTGTTGTTGTTAGGGTCTGTAGAGTCCTTTAGCACCAGTAGGCTGGACGTTCTGCTATCGGAGATCATCTGCTGCGGAGTGTATCTCTGCGGAGTCTCTGATGGTTTCTTCCTGTCTCATGCTACTGTAACCTGGGAATCCTAGGGTCTAGTTTTGCAGTTGGGTGGAGAGAAGTAATGAGGCTACTGGGACCTGATTCCATTGTAGCAGAGTCCCAGAAAACAATGGGTCCTGACCCTTGGGTAAGGGTGTTGTTGGATGTCCAAATTGAGACACATTAAAGGGGACTGATGTTTGTGGGAGGGGGGTTACTCCGCACTTTCTGAAAATCAGATGTTTCATGATAGCTCAGGTTGAGCACCCCAGAACAGAGGCACTCAGGATCACTGATTGCTCCTGGAAATGTAGGCATGTGTCTGCAGTCCCCAAAGGAACAGAGCCTACCCCAGAGAGTGTCAGTCTCAGTTCAGCCATCCGCCTCCCTTAGGGGTCAGTACTGTCATCGATCATCATTGTATTTCAGCATCTTTACGCAATGAATGATGGCAAGGAGCTGTGAGGAGGTGGGCGGGTGCTTAGTATGTTGCTTCATGGGGCTCCTTTCTATTCTGGCCTTGGAATCTAGGACTCTCTTGTTGTTAGCTCGTTACCTGTTCCTTTAGAGCACAAGCAGGTATGGACTCTGGACACCCTTCTGTTCAATACTGTGTCTGCTCAGATCTATGGACCTGAGCTTAGATCCTGTCATTCCAAGCTCCGTGTACTGTAATCTGAAAAGACAAGCAGCAGCATCGTCCAGGCAACCCGAGTACAGTGCTGGAAGACTGGCCTCTAGCACGCCAACCCTAGGATTGCTGCTGTCTCACCGAACGCTGCAGTGTCTCCATTTCAAAGCACTTATGCTAAGCAATAGCAGCGGCCAATGGGAAATAAATCCAGCAGGCTCCCTAAACCGTAATAGACCAGAATTAGCTTAGTTGTAGCCTTTTTAAAGTTCTGAAGACTTAGCAACCAGTAACGTTTTTGTTAAATACCCAACCTTCCTCTAAAGCCTGTTGACTGACCTGTTTGTAGTTCTCCCTCTGAAACGCCCTCCCACACCCCTCCACACAAAAAATCTTGACTAGTCACTCTTTCCAAATTAATAATTCCCTCTTAAAATTACGTGCATTATAGATAACGGAAGTCTCACCAGCCCTTTCTCATTTGACTTTACACGTCAGGCTTTAGTTCCAACAGCATCACCTCTTGGTAAATTCACGGCAGGATGATTGTGAAGTCCCTTGTAAGAGTAGATTTTTTTTTCTTTTAGGAATGTGGAAGGTAAAGAGCTGATGGAATCTTCTTTAGGAGGTGGATCACGTGCATTGTGAATCCACACCTGCTTTGTTCCCAGCATTATTATTTGGACTCCCAACGATCTCTGTGTTTTCTCCTTTTGTACAGACGATTCCCCATCTGTTGTAGGAAACGGGGAAATTGCATAGTAATTCACCCAGGTCAGGGGAACCCTTCCTACTCTTGTCTTTCCGACGCTGGGTGGTTGTTAGCTATAGTCTGTCTGATAATGATCAACAAGTCTTGATTGTTGCTTTGGCCTTCCAGATCAGCTGTGTAGCTAGATGATTTGGTGGGTGCTGAACCAGCTGCTTCATCTAGGAGGCGTGGAGAGCTGCAGGGCATTCTGTCTCTCTGCATTAACAGATGTTCTGCTTTGGGTTATGGCAACTGCTGGGCAGAGAAAGGTGAAGGCTGGGAGACCAGTGTCTGTAGTGCGCTCCCGCCATACCTAGACTATATAGATCATGCTCATCCACTCACTGTCTGCACGTCGATGTGTCCATCTCTACTCTCCCTTCCTCCTCCTCCTTCCTGGAGCCTAAGCATCCCTCTGTTACCTCTACCCATCTCCTCTTGGTGCTTTCTTCCATGCTGCCCCCTATGTTTGGAACAGCCTCTTCCTCCAGGCCCCTCCTCGAAACGTATAGACTGTCTTCTACAAACCCTTCCGAAATCACCTCTGCCAACAGAGTCTTACCCCACTTCCTGCTCCCTGTGCCATTTGATGTCTTAGCTCCGCAGTCTGTATCTGAGCCCCTGGAAGAGCCGCGCATCAGGTGCCGTGTGGTTGTCTTCGTATGTGAAGCATCAAACTTGCTGCTGGCACTTGAGAAGTGCTTGTCTGGGTGCTTGTGGGCTTCTGCCCCCATGCCCAGCTGTGACGTCATTTAGAGCAGACCAGGACGGAGAGTCTGTGTTGAGGAGAAGGGGGCCAGGCAGCAGAGAGTTACTGCCAGGGGCACTGCGGGGAGGACGGGAACAGAGAGGGTGGAGTGAGGGAATGAAGAGCAAATAGCGGTGGCATGGTTAGCATTTTCAAAAGCACTTATTGCAGCTAAAAATAGATTTCCCCCCTCTCCTGACATTCCAGAGCCACGGCTGGGGATGCCAGATGGCTCTTATGGAATGAGCAGGGGGAGGGGAGGGGGGCCTATGAGTCGGGCTCCTCAATAAAGTCTGGTCCAGGCTGTGGAAAAGTTGGAGGAAGTTACTAGCTGTGGGGTTCAGTACAAGCCAGAAATGCTGCAAGGAACTTCCTTTCATGCATTTCTGATACACGCTGCTCCCTTCGCATTACCATATAGGATCAAACCAGGGATCTGTCTAACCCAGGATCCTGTCTCAAGTGTTTGGTACCAGCCACCTTCAGAGGAAGATGCAGGAAGCCCTCTAGTGAGAGAGAACTTGCCCATAAGGGAAGTCTCTTCCTAACACCCCTCAGTGGGGGCTTGGTTTGTATCCTGAGACATGAGGGTCTATGTCAGATGGAAAATATACATGTCTGTGTTCTATGTAATGTAATTAAATGTTCTCCCATTACCCAGATAAACATCTAATCCTTTTCTCAACCCCGCTCTACTTTTGACCACAATGACATCTAGTGGCAATGAGTTCCACAGATTGATTATGCACTGTTTCATTGGTGCCCCCTTGCTCTCTAGCAGCACTCAGTTTCCCTTCTCTTTACCTTCCATTCTGTATTGTGTACTGAGCCATTCTCTATCAGTTGCCATGTTCTTTGGGTCCTGACTGAGCTAAATAGCCACAATCTTTTGTGCTTCACGGGCCAAGAGAGCATCACATTCTGGTCTTAACACTAATAACCGACAGTAAATGAGAGTGGGCAAAAGGCCCCCAGGACATGCAGTAGGAAGAGTCAGTGTGAAGTTGTAGCACCTACCTGAAACTGTCTCATCAGAGACTGTTATACTGTCTAAGCAGGTTTGGATTTGGCCAGTACTTGGATGGGGACCTCAAAGGGAAGCCCAGCTTCTGAAGGAAGCAGTGTTGATGATTCAGTCTGTGTACTGAATGTATGGCTTTCCTGAGGCCTGTGCTGCTGGAGGGGTGGTCTTCAGTGAGCTGGCAAGCCCAGGTCCTGATCACAGTGCTCAGCTAAAAGTTTGGGTCATTAGAGAACCTGTTTTTCACATGAGTAGGGTTGTCATAAACTCCTCCCCTTTGTTTTCGGTTGGCTGCCGTATTCCTGTTCACTTCCTCTACTAGCCCTTCTGTGGCTGCAACTGCTGTTTCACATCAGTGATTGCTGGATGCATAGCTCTCCAGGGAGCGTTCGGAGCAGAGTGTCAGGTGATGCTGTTTGTTCCTCTGAATATAGCAGTAGAGCTAGATTACCAACCACCTGACCAGGATGCTGCTAGTAACTGTGAAATGCTCAATGAGATTAGAGGCTATTCAAATAAAAAACTCAACAATAATGGGGGGTTTCAACTGTCCCCATATTGACTGGGTACATGTCACTTTAGGACGGGATGCAGAGATAGTTTCTTGACAGCTTAAATGACTGCTTCTTGGAGTAGCTAGTCCTGGAACCTACAAGAGGAGAGGCAATTCTTGATCTAGTCCTAAGTGGAGCACAGGATCTGGTCTAAGAGGTGAATATAGCTGGACTGCTTGGTAATAGTGACCATAATATAGTTATATTTAACATTCCCGTGGCGGGGAAAACACCACAGCAGCCCAACACTGTAGGATTTAATTTCAGAAATGGAAACTACACAAAAATGAGGAGGTTAGTTAAACAGAAATTAAAAGGTACAGTGGCCAAAAGTGAAATCCCTGCAAGCTGCGTGGAAACTTTTTAAAGACACCATAATAGAGACTCAATTTAAACAGGTATCCCAAATTAAAAAAACATAGTAAGAGAACTAAAAAGGTGCCACCGTGACAAAACAACAAAGCAAAAGAAGCAGTGAGAGGCAAAAAGTCATCCTTCAAAAAGTAGACGTTAAATCCTAGTGAGGAAAATAGAAAGGAGCATAAACTCTGACAAGTGAAGTGTAAAAATATAATTAGGAAGAGTCTGAAGAACAGCTAGCCAAAGATTCAAAAAGTAATAGCAAAAAAATGGGCGATGGATCACTCGATGATTCCCTGTTCTGTTCATTCCCTCTGGGGCACCTGGCATTGGCCACTGTTGGTAGACAGGATACTGGGTTAGATGGACCTTTGGTCTGACCCAGTATGGCCGTTCTTATGTTGTTATGTTCTGTTCCCAGGTGACCTCGCGCTGGACCTTCCGCTGCCCTGGCTGCCCTCAGGCCCTTTCGCACGACGACTCGCACTTCCATGAGCGGCACAAGTGCATCAACTTTTTCGTCAGGGTGTACGGGTACATGCCTCTCCTGTACACCCAGTTCCGTGTGGACTCTGTCCTCTTCAAGACCCGCCTGCCCCATGACAAGACTAAATGTTTCAAATTCATTTAGGAGGGAGTTCCTGGGGGGTCTCTTCGGCACTCTGGACACGGGCGAGAGGCTGAGGGGCGGCGATCTTTGCCGGGTTCCGAGCGAGAAACGCCTCCAGGATCGGCTGTGATGCAAAGCAAAAGGAAAACCCTGGATTCTAATCAATCATTCTTACCCACCCCTCCACCCCAGGGTAACTGCACCCAGTGAAATGGAACCGGACCATATGGCCTGTGTGAAGATACTTGCTAGGATCATACACTGAGGAAATGGAGACTTTGGTTAGTAGCTCAGCTAGTCCGTTAGCCCAGGGCAACCATTTTTTAAATTCTTGTTATTTAAAATGAAAGCGTTTTAGATATTGCCATCTGAGGCTTTTGTTTTTTGGGTTTTTTTGGCCTGTCTGTTGATCCTGCGGGGGCGGCGGTGGGGACTGTGTAGAGAGAACATGCTATGGAGGGGCCTGGTTCAGGAGAAGCGATTCCCAGTCCCCGAGCAGCTCCTATGTCTGTTGATTGTCCTGTGTGCTAACTCAGTTCGGGGCAGGGGGACAGTCACACTTGTTTTCCCCTCCCTCTTTTGATCGGCCCAAGTGATAACGATCCAGTGCAAGCAGCCGGCCCTGCCCCTCAGGTGTGAGGCCTCCGGTTTATCTTCCTCTCTGCCTATTGAGGCCTTTCAAGTGTCATGTTGATGAGCTCCCCCGTCAGAACCCTCCCCACCCACCACCTTCACTTCACAGCCCAGCGAGAGAAGAGCAGGGCAGGGGGTTCCCAAGGTTCCCCCCCAACTGCCTTCCCCGGCACCTAACACCACACTGACAAGCGGGTCTCATCCACCTGCCCTCCAGATGGCGTCAGCTGCCACACTCTGTCCAGGGATTTGGTTACCACCGCGCACACTCAGCCTACACTTGAAGTTCAAGGCCCAGTTCCTCTCCGCCCTGGTCTCACTCGCTTCCCTTCCTGCTCCTCGCTACTCGAGCACTGTTAACCTTCACCCACCCCGACAGCCTTGGGGATCTTAAGCATTGCTCCTGGGGTGACCGACATCTGCAGTAATCAGGGTGGGTGTGTTCTGGGGTGATCCTGAGGCCCTGTGGTTTTCTGTCGCCTGCTGAGTCGTAAAGGGAGCTTGGTTTAAATTCTCTCTATTTTGGCCTTTTAGCCTGGGCATCAGGAATGTTCCCCATCCTCTAGGGGCTTCATTTTTGGAGCTGGAAATCTGTGCCAAGTATGGCACGAGATTCGCTCCAGAGGGTCGTTAACTGAGTAAAAGCAGCAGGGGCTGCTCGTTCAGAAAACTAGGAGGATGGTCACACGCACAGGCCAGGCGGGAGTGCTTCTTCCCCAGGGGAGCAGAGGAAGAGCTGGCCACTGCTTTGCTAGTAGGTGCGTGGGCAGGCAGGCGGTGTTGTAGGATACGTCTACGCTGGAATAAAAGACCTGCAGCATGGCCATGGCTGGCCCGGGTCCGCTGACGGAGGGTTCAGGCTGCAGGGCTAAACGTTGCTGTGTAGATGTTCAGGCTCTCGTGGGGTCCCAGAACGTGGGCTCCAGCCCAAACCCAAATGTCTACACAGCCATTTTAGAACCTCACAGCCAGAGCCGGCTAGTCCAGGCTGTCTGTGGGTGTTTAATTGCTGTGTAAATGCACTCACAGACGCTGGATTCGGTGAGAGCTGGCGGGGATGGTGAGCTGGGCTTCCCACGGCCCTGCCCCTCAGAACTGGGGACTCAGATTCAGTACGACTAACTGTGCTGCTCCTTTTGGGATCCTTTCAAATGTAGCTCTGGTCTTCATGGGGCAGCGGGGGGAGTTACACCCTCGCTAGGCGTTACACAGCTTCACAGTGCCAGGAGGGCAAAAGTGAAGTACCAATGGGACTGGCAGCTTTACAAGACCACACCTGGCATGATGTGCTCACTTGCCTACACCCTCCATGGCAGTCGGATAAGAGTGCCATGGGCTTCAGTGTCCTGCCTTCAAATCTCCCCTCCTACGCAGCACACACGCCACTGCCACAGCCGGGCTGTGTGTGTGTGTGTGTGTGTGTCACTCACACACACACACTGCCACAGCAGGGCTGTCTTTCACATACACACACAGCAGGGCTATCTCTCTGTCTCTGTCTCTCTCTCATACACGCACACGCAACACACACTCTGCCACAGCAGGGCTCATTCTCTCTCTCTCTCTCTTTCTGACACCCCCCCCGCCCCCCGCAGCAGGGCTGTGCCTCCTCCCCAGCTGCCTTTGGAGGTGATCGCATGGGGATTTAAAACAAACTCCTCCTCCTGCAGAATTTGGGAGGGTCTCATGAACCTCACTGTGTCTCCACTCTGAACCTGCTCTTCTTCCTCTGAAGCGAACTGCCCTGGATCTGTCTGCGGTGCTCTGTGATCCCTTCCTGGCGTCTGCACCCTTCTTGCTGCTGCGCTTGCTTTCTTTTTTTTTCCTCCCTCGCTCTCGGCGGCGCCCTCGTTCGTTTCTCATAATGCAAGAGGACTCCGTAGTTCTCCTTTCAGAACGACCGATGGTGCCACTTAAATTGTTCTCCTTGATTTGTAACAGCAGCTTGCAGAAGGTAAAGTAGCCGCGTCCCAGAGCGCACTCGGTATTTATTAACTGTCCCCAACTGCCATCTGAAATCGTCCTTAATATTATCCCGTCAGCTCCCTGACACTGATTCTTGCCAACTCTGGATCCAGATCTAAAGTGCCATCCCGACTACCAGAGTCTCACAGTCATGCGGAGCCAAACAAAGGGGTTTCCTGTTCCGCTGCTGTGTTTCTACAGGTCCTTCATGCAGGCCTGAAAGCAGCCAGTTCCAGCCATGCCAAGCCCTCCTTCCCCTTCCTTTCTGGATACGTTCCTTCCGACGGCTGGTACTGGGAAACACCCCTGCACATCCTGCTGCTCTTCAGAGGAGTTGTGCCTGCAGAACTGGGTATGAGAGTGACGCCGCTGACCGTCAGCAAAAGTGTCGCTGCTCACCACAGATGCACCCAACAGAACAACCGAGACCAAGATACCTTTCTCTTATTGGTTGTAACCAGAGCGGGATGGTTAATATGGTAGATGCAAAGCTTCCAGAGGGAAATGTGACTGCACCCCTTTCACGCTAGGGTGCCTTTTTCCAAACTGTCCTGGTGGTTTTGGTTGTCTGAGGGTGGTGGGGGGGATTGCTCACTTCTTAGTTCCTCCCAGTCAGTTTGTTGTTCCTGTTACAATCTGCGAGGTCACAGAATGGGAGCCTGTCGGAGCAATGACCCGGCACCCCCAAGATTAAAAGCAATGGCCATTTTTATGGAGTAATCTGCCACATGCCCCTCTCTTCCCCATCTCAGTCTAGCTGTAGGTACGTTTGGCGTATAATCAGTAAGGTAACTGACGTGGCACTTGAACTATTATTTTGGTTGTCTTTGGAGCTGAGCACTATAGCCACAGATCTCCTTTTCAGTAGCTTACATCGAGTCTCCAGTACACAGGATCAGCTGAACATGGCTATATTTCTGCTGATTGTCCATGTGAATGCCGCAGAAAATCTGAGCCCCGTGGTGGAAACTCCTCCGCTAGCTAGCCACTGTGCGGGTAACTGCTACACATCATGGCATGCTGCATCCTGTTTCCCAGGAGAGCAGAGGACACGTCACTTTGTATCTCCTTGTGTTTTCTGGCATCGTGGAGTGTAATGAAACAAGATCGATTTTTTTAAAAAAAATTGTTTTTAGCCACAAAAATATCAGGCTACAAACCCTTTGAAGGGTAACAGTCCTTTAAAAATGCAACCAGTGGCCATTGATAGATAGTGAAGGAACCTCTGGCATCATCTTTCCACTTCCTCATGGTGCAGAAGTAGCACAAGACTGTTAGTAAACGTACCAGACTCCTCCTTGGCAGGAATGATCCTGCATACCCATCCCTACAGACAAGTCTTACGCTCACCTAAAAGAATTGCAGACCTTTCTGCTGTTGTCTTGGTTAATTCTCCTCTCGTGAGGTTGGACCTAAAGAACATGCTGTTGACGGCAGCACAGGTGTTTGTCTAGGATGTAGATCCTCTTCCATCCCACGAAAATGTAGCTCACTCCCTCAGCTCTCTCCCTTACACCACCCTGCAGGAAAGAAGCAAGAATTTGAAATGGAGATGAATGCAGATTGTGGATTGCACTTTATAACAAAATTTGTAATATATATACATATATATATAAAAAAAAAAACTTGTGATCAAATTATTTTCAGAATCTTTGGGGCGATTTTATTATTCCAGTGATTTTATTATTTTCCAGGCTGCAATATACCAAGCTTGAAGAAGTGTGTAATTGTCATAGAGGGTGTGACATTGACCTATTGGCATTGCTGGTGGGTTTTTTTAAAAATGTTGTTCCTACTTTGCTGGTATGATCAGATCCACCAGCCAGGAGGCCTGGCTGCCATTTGACATGCTGAGCCAGCGACCTGGTAGTTTTTCATGACAAGCAGCTGTGCTGCTCTTGCAAGCTGAAGCCTTATAACAGGAATTTTGGCAGCTCAAAATCTAAAACTTTCTCTGTTGGTTTGTTACTGGATGTTATTTCCATCTGTTTTTTTTTAAAGCCGGTCAAATTCCCCACCCCAGTCCCATTCCTCCATCCTTCGTCAGTGTTGCAAATGCTCTTTCCCTCCCAAATGGGGGAGATTGATAGTATTGACTGTTGCAGTTATGCTCCCAGCTATGGTTTTTTGGTCTGGTTAATTGTGATCCTACACAGCCAGGTGTGAAAGGAAGAGACTACAGGCTGCATTGGCTGTATCTCCTTCCGCAGGTAATGGACCAATGGTGAATTGGGTCCCCCTTGCCATTGTAAATCAGGTTGTTCTCCTTACTGCAAGACAGCCTTGCAGTTTGCTTTCAGCAACTATCGCAACAAACTCACCCCCGTTACGCAGGCCAGTTGTAAGCTTCCCCCTGACGCCGACCATTGGTGCGGGTCCATGCGATACTGGTCAGTGGTACCTTTTCACCTGCAGAGCAGCATACGGTGAGATCAGCAGCCGTTTGGCTTTTGGGGACTGAGTGGGTGGTGCAGTGTGATGCCTGCTGGCCAGGCAGTGCGAAGCCGGTAACACCAGGCTGAGCGCCGCTCTGCCAGCTTGCTGCAACTTGTATTTCGACAGCTGCTACCAGGACAGGTGAGGGAGTCAGAATTAGTCAAGCAGCTGCCTCGTTCTATTTCAGGCAAAGCAGATTTCTCACCAGGCATGCTTAATGGTTGGGGCACAAGCAGTCCATGGCCAGCATATCTCCCGCGTCTACTGGCAGCATGACACACCCTCGCTCTAATCCACCATCCACCCCTTTTCCCCCCTTTGGGCCATAAGCAAAGCAGTCCCTTTCTCTCTGCTCCTTAACACTGGAGTGGGCATTTGGGCCAGAGAGTTCCCTGGTGATAAAGCAAGGCCTTTCTCCTGTCACGTGTGTTGCTGTACATGTTCACTGTAAATAGCATCTTCTACTTCAGTGGAATCCGACTGCCTGTATATGTTACTTTTTTGGTTAACTCCCATTGTCCTCGCAGCGGATACCAAACTCTCCCGCAGCCCCGTGTTTGTGTTAACTGCTCTGTGAGCATCAGGTTTTAAATGGTTGTAAAATATTTAAAACACAAAAAAAAAAAGGAAGAAAAAGCCCCTGACACGAGCACAATGTTCATATGTTGGATTTTGTAAAAGGATCAAATAAACGGAGAGTTTAACTTGAGAGCGTCTGCACGTCTGGTTCACTGATTGGGAAGGACCAGTGGGCAGAAGGACAGGCACTAAGGGAGCTGCAGGGGAGGGGGAAACCCGAATGGCTTGCTTCTACTCACTATGGACAACGTCTGCCCTAAAACCGACCAATCCAGGCACCTATTGCAGGTCTTGGGAGGGTCGGCCTCGCAAGAGAGAGCACCCAATGGCTATTGCACCACCACGCAGGGGCTTGCTTGACCTGTGCTCCCATAGACCTGCGTGGAGTGGGAAAGCCGCTGTGCCGACCATTAGAAAGCCAAACCAGGCTAGAGCAATCACCTCTAGTCTCTGCAGCAGAGGCATCGTTCTGCATTCAGGGCTTTGGCAGGGCGGGAACTCGGCGCAGGACTGTCCTGGTGAGGCCCCGGTCTGCCCCGTTACTGCTGAGCGGGAGAGATGGAGCCGGACGCAGAGGGAGGTGCATCCTATCATGCTGTCACTTGTAGACGTTTTCTGCTGTACCCTCTCCAGCATCTCAGCTGAGCCAGGAGAGGGGATGGGAGTGTGGGCAGGATGGAGGGGGAGCAGCAGTGGGCTCAGAAAGGGAGCACCCCCTCCTCCTCCCCCCACACCCCTCTCTGCACACCCTCCCGTTCAGAATATTTGTACCGTTGCCTGGTGTCTCTGCCTTGCTGGGTCTCCCATTGGAGGAGTTGAGGGCAGAGAAGGTGCTGATTGGCTGGCAGGCCCATGGGCCAGTCAGAAAAGCTGGCGGCCCCAGTTAAGAAGCTGGAGAGTTAGAGCCTCTGGCTAAAAGCTGGGAGCTGGACGGCTCTGGGCAGGGATCCATTAGCCAGGGTGGGCTGGGCCCAGGGCACTTGCCCCGGCTGTACAGAACGAGGCCAGCCCTATCGGCCGCAGATGTGAGTGTGGAGAGGCGCTTCTCTTCCGTTTCTGTGAGACACAGGAGAGGCACGTGCCACCACCCTCCACGCGCCTCACCTGTCGAGGAGGAGAGATGTCTCCTGAACACGCCGTTCCCACCCTTCCAGGTGACACCACGGGTAGGAGGAGCTTGTGTGGGAGGGGTATTGTGGGGCAGAGGACCAAGGGGAGCATAGCGTATATGGCTGGGTCAGTATCCTAACTCCTAGGTGTGCGTTTAGCTCTCCAGTCTGCTGGGTAACCATGGACCAATTACACCAACTCCCTGTGCCTCGGTTTCCCTATTTGTAAAATGAGGATCATGATGCTGACCTTCTTGGTAAAGCACTGTGACGCCTGCTGCTGGAAAGTGCCAGAGGACAGCTCAATGTGTTGTTTGTTTGTTGTTAGTGGGACGATGCCCCTTCGCCGCTTGGCCGAGAGTAAAACGCCAACCTGGCAGTGAATATCTCCTGAGTTCAGGGGATTTTAGGTCCCGGGCGTCTTCGTGTCAGCCTGTCCCTGGTCCCGACCCTCAGAATTCCAGCTGTAGCCACAAAGAAACATACGTGCCAAGGTGCTGCCAGCCGGCTCCTGCCCCTGTGCCCCGAGAGCTGGCGTGATGGCCTTGACAGCCTCCAATGCAACCTGCTTTGCCGAGTTGGGTGGGGGCAGGGAGGTAGGATCATGGCTTTCTCTAGAGACCGATAACCCTCCAGGGATCTCCCCAGGCAGGGGAGAGGGGGGAAGAACCCCAGGAGCAGCAGAGGTGAGGCTTGAGAGCAGAACTGGCTGCAGGGTGGACAGTTGTGGGGGACAGTTGCTGGGAAGGGGGGTGGGCAGATCTGGAAGTGATGATAGACCGACCCCCACTCCCCACACACACAGCCCCTCTCTCTCTCTCACACACTCACTGGTAACCCCTGCCTCCTCTCTCAACCTCTGCCCCCACAGCTCCTACATGTGCTGGCCTCAGCTCCACAGACACTCTGCCCATCCCGCTCCAACAAATCTGCCCCGCTGTTCTCCCATCCCCCAACCCTCACCTGCAGCTCCTGTGGTCCTTCACAGGTACACGCACAGCCCTGGGGGGCAGCTGCAGCAGCGCCCCCGGCTCACACCTCCCCGTTCCTGGGGAGCGGGCGCCGCTCCACCGGCTCTTCGTCCCTCCGCCTTCCCAGGCGTGGCAGGAGCGGGGCGGGGAGCTGCCCGGACCTGTAGTGCCCTTCCTGCCCCGTCCTCACCGTCCCCTCCCCCAAACAGTCCCCTTGGCTATCCAAAGCCAGGCCCCTGCCAAGGCTGTGGGCAGGTTCGCTGGTGTCTGCCCATCCCCTGGCTTTACCGGAGGGATCCGTGCCAGGGGAGCGGGAGCGTTGATGACCCAGCAGCAGACATTCTGAAACACCATTTGGCCGTGCCCACCATTGCCATGTTTCAGGGCTGGGAAGGAGCAGTGCTATGCCCTGCTGGCACCCTTCACCCCCGGCTCACAGGGTGCTTTGCAAGCACAATTATCCTCGTGTTGCAGATGGGGAGGCTACGGCACAGAGAGACCGAGTGACCTGTCTGAGGTCACCCAGGAAGCCAGTGCTGGAGCTGGGGAGAGAAGACAGGCATTCTGGTTCCCTATCGCCTGCCCGCACAGGTCTGGACAGCCAGAGGGGAACCCTGGCCCCGGTGAGGTCAATGGCAAAGCCAGGATTTCCCACCCCCGGGATTCTGCGACTGGTCTGGAAATCCTCTGCAGGCGGGAACAGCAGGTGCTGGAGTTGGGAGTCCATTTTGTCTGGGAAGTTCTCAGGGTGACAGGGGGGCACCCACATAGTTGGGGGAGGAGGGGAGCTAATGGTTAGGTGTGCAGCCGTCTGAACGCTACTGGACAGCGAGGCAGTTTCCTGGCGCTAGCTGCGAGGCCGGGGTAATCGGTAAAGCCGGGCTGCGTTCTCGGAGCGCGTGTGGCAGGATCTGACTCAGGTGTGAGGGGTGGGAGCAGCCGCTGCTGCGGGGGAGAATGGTAGCATGTGCACTTCCTGCCCAACTGTCCGTCTGTTCCTCCAATGTTATTACCGCCCTCTTCACACCCCAGGCTAGAGAACAGAGGGCTGGCCAGCCAGCGACTGCTGTGCGCTACGGGCAGGAGAGGCCTGGGGCCTTGCAGGCCAATGTCTCAGTCTTTCCAGTTTCTACACACCTGTGCCTAGCCTGGGCACGCTGACTTGTTTGCTGGCTGGAAAGTGCATCATAGCACAAGTCTCCCACCACCCCCGGTACCTGGGAGGCCATAGAATGACAGGCCAAGAGGTGGGTCTTGATGGGTCAGAAGGCAGGAAAGGGGCTGTAAAGCCTTTCATGTCTGAATCACTGGTTGAAATGGAGCCAGCAGTCACCGAAAACGATTTCCAGGGGGCTCTGCAGTGCCTGGTGTGATGTGAATCGTAGCGGCTGGTGCCCTGATTGCAAAAGACTCCACGACCATTAGCTGCCTTTGATGTAGGCCTCGGCCAAAAGACCGAACCAAGGCTGACAGACAGGGCTGTGAAGTGGACTCAAGGAAGATTGTCCTGCTGCTGTGTCTGTGCAAAATGTGGGGGAATAAAGGATTTTGTCTCTCTGCAATGAAACCGGCATGGTTCTGTCACTAACCCAGCATTTTCAGTGGAGCTAGAAGAGGGATGTTTGCAGCTCAGGACCAATAGCCTTGCCAAATGCAGGAGATTAGCCAAGACCGAAGTACTTTTGAGTGGGTGACGAGAGAGGCTTGGGTCACTAAGGGTCACTCTGCATGACAGCTGCCTGCCGGGACTCAGGCCCAGTGCGGGAACAGGTTTACGCTCCCTTCTGAATGTTTTTCCATCCCGCCCAGAGCAGCTGTTGCTCTGTCAGGCTAGAATCACTTGAAAGAAAACGATACCAAAAGGCCGAGAGATCGTACACTGTGCATGTCTCCTCTGTCATAGGTGGCACCCACAGGAGCCGTGCTCTCTGCCGGCCGGCGTACTTAGACATTTGCAAGCACAGGACACGGAAAACAGAGGCCTCCTGGTTTCGTAGCAGGGGCGGGCAAACGTTTTAGTCTGAGAACCACGTCGGGTTTCTGAAATTGTATGGAGGGCCGGTTAGGGACATCTGTGCTCCTCTGCCCTGGCTGACACTGGGACAATGACGGTGGCTAATGTGTCTGTGTCTAACATGTGGCACCTGTCAGCTTCATCTGCTGGGTGTGGCAGTCCGGTCTCCAGCAGCCCAGATTCTGAGCATGTTTGTAGGCAGGGAAATGCGAATTGAAAAGGTTATTTGCTGCAGCATGAAGGGCAGGGGACGCTCACGCCTTCTCCCACACGGCATCTCCTGAAACAGGCTCGGCCCCACAGAGCTGATTCATTCGGGCTCAGTGAGCCTGAGGGCTGGTCGAGAGGAGCTGAACAAGTGCCGGGGTAACCCGAGGCAGCAAGGGTAATGCCACATGTTGGGTGCTGGGCCAGCAGGCCTGGGAATCGGGGCTGAGCGGCCGGTCTGAGCCATCAAGCCAGATTTACGCTGCATCTACCCCAGCTAGTGACCTCCCTGCCTTGAAGCCACCCTCCTGGTGCCAGAAGCCCCTCCCTTTGCCTTGCGGCCTGATCCTGGCGGGTGCTAGGCACCCTTGAAGCACATGGGGCCTGATCCCACCCCACTGAAGCCTAGGGGAGTTTTGCAGTTGATTTGACTAGACAGCTTGATTAGGCTCATTGACTTCAATGGGAGCTTTTGGCCCTTTGCAATCCAGCCTTCACACCAGGGCCCCGTCTTCCGTTGCCCTGCCCGTGCTCAGTGGGGCTTGGGAATGCCAAATCCTGGTGGGGTATCCCAGCGTGAGGCTGCGTGCCAGCTTTGGGCCAGCGGCTGAAGCTAAAGGAACAGCCCTGACGCCTGTGGACTGTTCCTTTCAACATGCCGAGGAAGCAATGGCCATAGCGGAGAGTGTGCTGGGCAGCACGCGGGAGCTGCCATCCCAGCTGCTGCAGGCCACCTCTTCCAAACATTGTTTTAAAAGCCATGATTAAATACAGGAAAGTGGGAGACCTGTCTCAATTCCGAGCACCTTTCAATCTCACTGACCCCAATGGGAAGGGAGGGGGCCGCGCGCCTTGCAGGACTGGGCCCTATGAAAGGGTGAACTGTAGCTAGTGAACTCAGTTCAAGCACCGGGTTGCACCTGGAGACAAAGGGGGAAGACGAAGCCCAGCTGGGTGGTGAGCACACAGGGAGGAAGCAAAGAGGAGGAGGAGGCTGCAGGCATCGGTGCCAGGTTTGTAAAAATGGTTATTGGGGGGAGGGGAGTGAAGCCCGTGCCCGGGGGCGTATGGGGCAGAGTCCTCAATACCTGGGAGTCTGGGAGTGAAGTTCTCCAGGTAGGAGAGAAATACCTGCTCTACCACCACCATACCTGGCCCATGGGATTGCAGTGCTAGTGACATTAGGCCCTGCCCTCGCCTCCATCCCCAGTGACCGCGTGCATGGGTCATAATAACATTCAGACTGGGGGCAGCTGGGCAGGTAGCTCAGGACCCTTCTTCTGAGTGCATCCCTGGCTCTGACATTGGTGCTGCTGGGCTGGTTTTGAGGAATATCCGTGGGACCTGGGGCCCATAGAACACAGCCCCTGTGGCTGCCGGGAGACGGCGGAAGAACTCTGCAGTCCCTCTCTGCCTGGGCGTGAAGGAAGGGTCATGGGAGAGACTGCTTCCCCTGGGGCTTACAGGCCTGAAGGAAGGCCAAGATAGGAAGAAGTCCAGAGCAGTGGTGAGCAGTCTGAGGGAGCAGGCCATAGCTGCTTGCTGGGCTGGAGCCCAGAGGAGAGGGAGGGCCTCGGTCCCCCTGCCGGTCAGTGGGATAGTTGGGGAGGAAATACCCCGACCCTCTGGTGAGTTTGGAGCCAGACCTTCAGGGAGAGAGCTCTGAGAGGCAACACTCAGCCCAAGAGCAGGAGAGCAGACCTGCAGAACCCAGTCCGCTCTCCGCCACGGGGAGGTGCACCCGTGGTAAGTCAATGCTTATATCGGCCCCACAGTGCCAATTCTGCGACTTGGGGATTCCTTCTATTGAAATCGATGGCAAAGCTCCTGTTGACTTCAGTGGGAGCAGGATCGAGGCCTGGGTGGCTGTGACATACCCAAGGTGCAACCAGACCTTGTTATCTCAAATGGACTTTTCCCAGATTCACTGAATTAGATAAAACAAGTTTAACTCCACCAAGAGAGCTTTTAAGTGAGTCCAAGTCACGAGGCATAAAAGTCAGAAAGGGTTACCAGCAAAATAAAGCTAAAATAACACCGATGCTAAAGTAACCGTGCTAAATTCGAAGCAAAGTTTTCTCACCGCGTTGCTGTGCACTCACTGACTGAAGTTCTTTCTGTCGGGATCCCTCCTTTGTCCTACAGGTGCCATGGATGCCATGGGCAGACAGAAAGGGAGGGGTCTTTTGTGGCATCTACCTCCTCCTCTGTATAGCCCTCTCCCCACTTTGAGAAATATTTCCAGCTGGGATTCTAGAGACAGGTCGGTGGATGGGAACCCCTTCCTGTTTCTTAGCTAAGATGTCAATTTTTGGCAGGAAAGTGGTCCTGGGCAAAAGAATGGCCGTTTAGCCGGTGATGGCCCATTGGCCTTGTTTACATGTGGCTGAGGTGTCAGCTTGCCCTTGGTCTCCGAGGAATTGGTGAGGCCACTCTCCAGACTTAGAGAACACGTTTTTAGTAATGCCAGCCAGTGGAATCTCCTGTCTTTCCATACATTGTGGTCACACGCATTTTATCTGGATAGTCATGACCAGAAAATTAGGAATTTTTCACACCGCATTGTACATTGTACAAAGAGCTTTACGGTAGTGTGCAAGGGGTGAATACAGGGATACAGATGGTCACAGTGGGTAAGAATTGCAGGAGGTAAGATTTATTACCTTGGTTAAACTCCATCCTTGCTCAGAGCCAAAGTCCCCCCAGAAAAGAAAAAATAGCCAAGGGCAGAGGGAAGAAATCTCTCTGCAGTTCCTGTGCCAGGACTCCAGTTCCGGATGGTCTGCGAATCTTAAGAAACCAGGCCAGCTGGGGTCTATTTCAGGAGTGTCCAGCGGGGACCCTTGAGGCTCCAACTTGTGACCGTTGACTTGCCATTAATAAGATCCTTGATTGTAAATTGAAAATAGGCTACCTGGGCTGTGGCTTCGAAAGGGCAGTGTTGGGGCAGGAGAGTAGACGCCCTCCCTTCCCGGCTGTGGGAGTACAGGGAGAGCCAGGCCAGAGAGGGAGAAGCCATGGTTAGCAAAGCATTCTAACAGACAGGTCACCAAGCACAGCCCAGGAGAGGATGCAGGGGAGAGTAGCTGAGATCTAGCAGCCATTTATGGCTCCGCTGCTCCATCATAAACCCACTGGGGCTGGCCTGCCAGGGTGCCAGCTCTGCATGGGCTGAGCACAGCATGGCTTGGCCACTCCAGAGCCCCCTGCGCCAAGGACTGCAAGGAGAAAGGTGGAGGAGCCAACCACAACTGACTTAAGACTTCTCTGGGTCCGCTGAGGTCTAGATTCTCTCGACTGTACCCTCATTAGGGCCGAAGTTGTCTTCCTTCATGTACGTAAAGTGCACTGCACGCTGTCAGTGCCAGGAGTGTAATAAATCCATGGATCTGAGTCAGTGAGTTTGCACTGGGAATAAGTTAGAGCTGAATTGGTTCCATGGTGGCCATGTTAATTTTAACACCCCTATTTCTAAAGTTTGTTTTAAGTAAGTAAAGGTGTGTGTGCGTGTGCTTTGCCCTGGGACCTTCTCCTTTTCACCAGGCTCGTTCCCGTGAACTTTTGAAATCGCTGCCCGCCGGTTGCCGGATCATGCAGTCTCCTCCTAATGGATCGGCGTCAGTTCTGTAGCACTGACTTTTAGAGAAGCAGCAATTGCTCTATGGAGTGGGGGAATAATAATAATCATAGACATGGGGGTGTTGAGCAGTGCAAGCTACTCCTCTGACACATTTGTATTAAACACTAAAATGTGTGTATGTATATATATATATATTTATCCAGCAAAGCACAAGCAGCGGGGACGCCACAGAAACAACCTCTGGAGTTGCAACTGGTGACGAACCCTCCCTGCAGAGAGAGAAGCAATTTGTACAAAGGACAAATACAAAATAAAGAACAAGTTTCCCACTGGGGCAACGGCAAGTGCCAGCGATGATGAGAAGAATTTGTAAACACAGAGCAAGGAGACTGATCAGAAGGAAAAGAAAATAACGAAGCTGCTACACTGGGTCCCAGGTGGTCTAGTCCCGTTTCTGGGATTTCTTCTATTCCTGCCTCTCTGTTTGATCCTCACTTAGAACTGAACCAGCATGTGTCTGCTCCCAGCCATGGCATTGCAATGTGCAGCATGGAACAATGCTGTAACCCTGTGTGTATCTAATTGTGCGATGGGTTTTTTTGTCCTGTTGGAGATGTGCAGTGGTAGGATTATTTTCTTGACTTTGGGCAGGGAGCCATTAGAAACTAGAGCTACGGATTTAGCTGAGATGTCCCCAGTCAAATGTTAAATAGACAGCCCCCCCCCCCCCGGCACACACACACACACACACACACAATGTTACAGTGCCCAAATAGAGGGAAGAGGAGAGAAAACTCCACTAAAAAAAAAATAAATTCTAAGCTGCAACAGTTTGGTTCATACTCTTGTGCTTGTGTTTGTGGCTAAAGGGAGGCACTGAAGTCAGGGTTTGAGCATCTAAATCAGAATGGCCTGGTATTCAGAGGTGAGGAGCTCTGCCTGGGTCACGCGCGACCCACGGTAAGGGACGGATTTTAAGCACGTTGGAGGATTCTGCCTGGCCGTCAGCAATGCCGTATCGCCCAATGCACTTTCTAAAGCCACGGCTGGTTTAGTTACCAGCTAGCTGAGATCCTGCACTCACTCCCGCTGCAGTTCCTGCTAACCCTCCCAGGGATGTCAATGCAAACAGGGTCAAGTCTTTAGAGGCCTTTTCCCCCCGCTGCCTTATTGCTACAGTTCAGCTCACTTGGGGAGCGCTCTGGGGTGAAACTTTTGGCCCCATGTTTTCAGTGCAGGGGCCCTGCCTGCGGAACTCCCTGCCTCTCTCTGGTCCATCAGATCTTGGGTTTGGTTACCATCAAGGCACAGAGCTAGGTCTAGTTACTTAGCCACATTGATGCCTGATTGATCTGGCTGAGGGAAAGGTGAGAGCTCTCTCTCTCCTCCTGCTCCAGAGGCTCCAGACTGTTGTGTGGGTAAGTCTCTGCTACTGTATCCCTCCCCTCTGTGTGTGGAGGGGGAGGATGTGTCTTTCTCCCACCCTGAGACTAATTCCTGGAACAGAACCTACTTTCCAGGGGTGAGTGGGCTTCTCAAGCCCGGGCGGTGGTGACTCCTACTTATGCAGGAATCTGCTGCAGCACCTCAATAAGCCATGTCCAGAAACACCCTATTCCTTCTGCCTGGCAGTGGGGAGGCTCTGCCTAGCGCATGGCTTCAAGTTCCAGACTTCTCCAGTAACTGCATTCCAAGTGGGGGAGGGGGACGACGAGTTACATCATTGACAGCTGGAGCATAGTCCCGTGCTGGAGGGAGTGTGGAGATGAGCCCCTGATCGGTTCAGGGTTGGCGGGACTGGCTTCTGCAAACAGACCGGTATTTGCAGAAAGCTTTACGTGTTCAAAATTCGTTCCACGTAGTCACTAACAAACCCTCGCTCACCATTAACTAACCCTCCTCTGTGAGTCAGGTAAATAGTCATTGTCTCCACTCTAAGGAAAAGGAAACTGAGCTAAGGAGAGGTGAAGGTCCAAATTCTCCAAGGTGTTCAGGCGTCTAATCCCATTAAAGTCAGTGGGAGTCAGGCACCTGAATATCTTTGCAGATCTAGGAAAAAGTGATTTGTCCAAGGCTATGCAACCAGTTCATGTCAATACAGAACTCAGGAGTCCCTGGCTCCCAGCCTTCTGCTTGGACGATGCTGCACCTGCTACAGAATAAAAGAACCAACAGAGAGCTTGGATAATATAAGCACTAACTATGTTTCCTGGATACATACATAGCTGTCATTTGTTTGGGGCCATGTTTGGGGTTGGTAATGGTGATACTGTTCTAAATTAACTGCAAACACACAGGAAAAAGAGCTGGGTGCCCTTTTTGACAGTTCAATTAGCACATCTGCTCAGTGTGCAAAACAGCAAACAGAATTTTAGGATGCCTAAAGAAGGGGATAGAAAATATTGCAAATATTATAATGCCACAATGTAGAGCAGTGGTATGCCCCGAGCAAGAATATGGTGTTCAGTTCTGGTCACCCAATCTCAAAGAAAATGTAGCAGAAATATAAGGGGCCAGAGACCAGCTAGAAAAAGATTAGAGGCCTGGGAAGATTTCTATGTGAGGAGAAAATCTAAAGAGATTAGGACTGTTTAGATTAGAGGGGTAACAAACGAGAGATGATAGATGTAAATGGAATAATGATCTATAAAGAGAGAGCAAATCCAGGTGCTTCATTTATCCTTTCATACTATGAGGACAAGGAAACATCCACTGAATCTGTAAAGCAATAATCTTAAAAATGATAAAATCAGAAACTTGTTACTTAAAAAAAATCTTAATTGTGGAACTCATTCCCACTAGCTACACTGAAGCCAAGAACTCAGTAGGATTCAGAAAAAGGATTAGACTTTTTATGTGGTTAATGAGAATTAGGGCAGTCAATTAATTGCACAGATAAAAGAATAACAAATGAAATTTATTACATATTTTTGGATGTTTTTCTACATTTTCAAATATATCAATTTCAATTACAACACATTACAAAGTGTACACTGTTCACTTTATTTTATTTTTTTAACAAATATTTGTACTGGAAAAATAAACAAAAGAAATAGTATTTTTCAATTCATCTCATACAACCTCTTTACCATGAAAGTGAAACTTACAAACGTAATATTTTTGTTACATAGCTGCACTCAAAATCAAAACAATGTAAAGCTTTAGAACCTACAAGTCCACTCAGTCCTGCTTCTCGTTCAGCCAATCGCTAAGAGAAACCAGTTTGTTTACATTTACAGGAGATCATGCTGCCCACTTCTTAATTACAATGTCACCTGAAAATAAGAGGAGGTTTTTTGCATGGGACTGTTGCAGCTGGCGTTGCAAGATATTTACATGTCAGATGCACTAAAGATTGATAGGCCTCTGCATGCTTCAGCCATTGTTCCAGAGGACATGCTTCCATGCTGAAGAGGCTTGTTAAAAAAATAATGCGTAATTAAATTAGTCACTGAACTCCTTGGGGGAGAAGTGTACGTCTCCTGCTCTGTTTTACTCTCATTCTGCCATGTATTTCATGTTATAGCTGTCTTGGCTGATGACTAGCACATGTTGTTCGGTTCAAGAACACTTTCACTGCAAATTTGACAAAATGCAAAGAAGGTACCAATATGAGATTTCTAAAGATAGCTACAGCACTAGACCCAAGGTTTAAGAAACCCAAGTGCCTTCCAAAATCTGAGAGGGACGAGGTGTGGAGCATTGGTAAAAGGGATTGAAAGCAGTTGAGGGAGTGGCTGGCCACAGCTGTGGCCAGCTCAATTAGAGCCCAGCTGGCCCATATATGAGGGCTGTGGGCCAGAAGCTAGAGGAGTCTCTCTCTAGCCTGAAGGGAGACGGCCTGGCTGCCTGAGAGACAGGCTACCTGGGGCAGAGCAATGCTGGGGAAAAGCAATAGGAGCTGGGGAGCTCCAGCCTGGTAAACCCCCAGGCTGAAGGCCTGGGGAAGACCAAAGCAGGTACTGGGGTTGCAGAGCTGCAACCCAGGGTTAGGCAGAAGCAGCAGGTCCAAACCCCGCTTCCTAATGATGAGTGGTTTACAGCCTGCAATCTGCCCCAGTGAGCCGGGGCTAGATGATAACTGGCAGTAGCCACTGAGGCAAGGTGGGATTAAAGGCTTGGGGATTCCGCTGAGAGGGGAGACCCAGAGCATTGGGGTACTGCCAGGGGGCAGAACCCCAGGGCAAAGGGCACCAGGGTCTGGAAGGGATACGGGGCCAGCAGCAGACAAGACACCGGCCTTCAGAGGGCACTCTGGAGCTGAAACAAGTGAATTCCCAGAAGACCAGCAGGAGGCGCTGTGCCAGTGAGTCTTCAAGCATTCTTTCAGAAGTCTTAAAAGAGCAACACTCTGATGCGGAAACTACAGAACCCAACCCACCAAAAACGAAAATCCACCTTTTGCTCAGATAATGAAAACGAACATGCATTGGTAAGGGGCATACGAATCTTTAGCACTTCTGGCATGTAAATATCTTGTAATGCCAGCACAGCAGTGCTATGCAAACTCTGTTCTCACTTTCTGGTGACATTGTAAATAAGAAGCGAGCAGCATTGTCTCCTGCACATGTAAAGAAACTTGTTTGTCTGAGCAATTGGCTAAACAAGAATTAGGACTGAGTGGATTTGTAGGGTCTGAAGTTTTTTATCGTTTTATGTTTGTATGCAGGTTTTTTTGTACATAATTCTTCATTTGTAAGTTTAACTTTCATGATAAAGGGATTGCACTACAGTACTTGTATGAGGTGAATTGTTTTTTACAGTGCAAATATTTGTAATTAAAAAATAAATATCAAGTGAGCACTGTACACGTTGTATTGTGTTGTAATTGAAATCAACATATTTAAGCATCCAAAAATATTTAAATAAATGGTATTCTATTATTGTTTACCAGTGCGATTAATCGCATGATTAATCATGATTAATATTTTTAATCGTGCGATTAACTGTGATAATTTTTTTTAATCGCTTGACAGCCCTAATGAGAATATGCAATGAATATACAATGGATAAGGCTAAGAAAAATTGGAGATGATAAACCTTCATGCTTCCTGGCATAAGCTAACCTCTAACTGAGGCTATTAAGAAGAAAATTCCTTGATGTGGAGATTATAATTATTCCATAACTGTTGACTGTGGGAGTTCTTACATCTTCCTCAGAAGCATTTGAGAACTGGCTAATATTAGAGACGAGCTAGCAGACTAGATGGTCCCCAATCTGATCCAGTATTACAGTTCCTCTGGCTGTAAGGGAGCTCGAATAACCACTCATATATTGGAAGGATGTAAACTTCCAGAAGGGAGAGGTCATCTTTGATTTGTCCACTGAGGAGTGATGAAATGAATCAGGAGAGGGTTGGATGGCAGGAAAACTACCCAACCCCAATGAGAGTTGCAGGCAGTGGAACCATCTCCCACGGGGATGGTGATAGCTCCATTGCTTGAGCGGTTTAAAACATGACTGGACCAAGTCCTGAAGAATATCCTGCCAGGTGCAGTCCTGTGCTGTAAAGGGCTAGATGAGGAGCTAGAAACAGCAGTTTAACATCCCTCCTGCTGGCATATGGAGTGACACGTTTGCCTTGTTTCTGGTTTCAAACAACATTCTTCCTCCGGTTAAATGTCTGTGGCAGACCCTGCAGCCTGAAGGCCAAATCTTGGTCCCTCCCTTGCAAAACAATTGCTCCAGTATCTGATGTGGCACGTTTTAGTTTTCACCGTCCTCTCTAAAAGGCAACCCAATTCCTAGCCAGGCAGCAGCTGAGGCATGTTCCATTCATTTCCTCTGGGCTTCTTTCCACTGCCACGTAACTCTCCCAGCGTGGATGGATTTGCTATGCCTGGCTGCTTGTATTGTTTCCATCCCCAAAGTGGGACATACCATGCAAAGAAGTCCTTGGCACTTTGTCAGTCCAAACTCTTCCCCGCTAGAGCAAACGGACATAGGTAAGTCCAGGCAATGGCCGCAAGCAACGGCACGCTGATTCTGAGTTTGCTTCAGAAGCCACGGTGGTGGCAAGTGATTCATTCTTGGCTCTTTATTCTCGTGGCTCATATGATTTACAACTGGCAGGGGCAAAGTCTGTTTGCTTTAGAAATCACTGGGCATGTGGATTCATCTTCTCCCCTCCCCCGAGTTTCTGTGTATTCCAGCCTCGCTCTCTGTTTATATGGCCAGATGAAGCAGAACTTCCTTTCCAGTGAATTCAGCGTCTTACCAACTGTCAGCAATTGTCCGTCCACTGGACTACAAACTAAAGTCCAACAGAGCCATAGGGTAGCCAGGTGTCCAGTTTCCAACTGATCACCCGAGTGAAAAGGGACCTTCTCCAGCCCAGGGAAAATGAGCGAGGGTGGGGGAGAGCGATGGGGGGGGGGGCCCTCCAAGATGGGGCGGGGCAAGGGTGTTTGGTTTTTGATTGGTCAGAAAGGTGGCAACCCTACCAGAGGACTTCGAGGAGAGGTCGACTGCCTGGTGGGAACACCCCATTTGTGCACTGTCATAAGTATAAAGTAGCCTAGAATTACTGTTTACCTGTAAGGGGTTAAGCTAAAGGTAACCTGAGAGGTGGACAACTGACCAATGAGAAATTCCTCAGAAGACAAAGGATTTTGAGTTTCAGTTTCTCTCTGGGTCTCTTCTCTGTTCAACTCGGCTATGGGATGAACCACACCTATTTCTTTTACTATAACTATCAGCTTTCTATCAAGTAAGGTAGTGAGTAAGTTTACCTTCTTTTTCTCACTTGGAAAATTCTTCAGTTGATAGAAATTTGTCTCTGTGTTTCTCTAATACTGTAAAACTTTAGCAGGAGGAGAAATTCGGGGAGGGGGTTGTCTTTAACTCTTTATTGATTATTGTAGATGCTGTTCTGTTGATGGTTATAAGGGATTTATTCCTTTCTTTTTCTTTCTTTTATTAAAATCTTTCTTTTAAGAATCTGACTGCTTGTTTTCCATGGTGTAAGGTCCTGGTTTTGGATCGGGCACGTCTCGCAGGATCAGGCCAGGCTTTTCTCTCAAGCTTCCCAGGGAGGGAATAAGTTTGGGGGTTTTGTGGAACGAGAAAGAGGGGCGTCAAGTGGCCTATGTCCAATAGTTTTTTGAGACATTCTCACTTGATGGTGGCAGCTTACCAGGTCCAGACACAGGAGAAGTTTGTGTTCTGGGGAAAAACATTTTAACCTAAGCTGGTAAAATAAGCTTGGGGGATTATTTCTTTTTTCATGCGGGTCCCCACATCTGTACCCTAGAGTTCAGAGTGGGGAGGCAATCCTGCCATGCACCAAGGCAGGGACTGCTGCTTTCTGCATGTTTGTTGGGTGCCTAGCACCTGGCTGAGGCCCGTAGGTGCTACTGCGGTGCTGCTGTTGGATGAGAATACCCCGCAGGGCACATCCATGGGTTTTTCCCGTGAATCCCTGTGAACATTGTGTAAACAGGCTGAGAGGTATTTGGTGAAGGGAGATAATAGAATCGGGTAACCAGACAGCAAGTGTGAAAAATCCGGCAGGGCTTGGGCGGGGGGGTAATAGATGCCAATATAAGACAAAGCCATGAAGATCGGGACTGTGCCTATAAATTTGGGACAGCTGGTCACCCTATAATAGAAGCAAATGAGGGAGGAGGCTGGGCAGGCAGATTGACTCTGGTCTAGAAGAAGTTGAAAACTTCTCCAAACTCACTGGAGTCATAGGGCCTAATATTTAGGTGCCTAATTCTCACGGGGAGGTAGATGCCTGTGGATCTGGGCTAAGCAGTCTATGGGCCTGATCCAGGGGGCCCAGTTAGTTATTTCAGCGTCCTCTAATCTCAATTAAGGTGTTTCCTGTTGTATAAATTCCCAATCCCAGAGTGAATTCTTATAGCAAAGTAACTGCCCGGCCACAAACTGCTCCTCTGAAAAATAGGGTGATCAAACAGCAAGTGTGAAAAATCTGTCAGGGGTGGTGGTGGGGGGTAATAGATGCCTATATAAGACAAAGCCACTAATATCTGGACTGTGCCTGTAAAATCGGGACAGCTGGTCCCCCTATCTGAAAATCAGCTCACCCCTGTGCTCCCCCAAGGAGCAGCCAGGCTGCTGTGCCATGGGAAGAAAGAGAAGAGACCTACTACTCTGGGGAGCTTTTGAAAGAGGAGAGAAAAAAAATAGTTTTGCATTCCCTAGTTTCTTGCCCCCACCCCAGTCCCCCTTCCGCCATTTCCAATAGGACCTACTTCACCCAGTGGAGCAAGTATAATGCACTTTGGGGCCTGAGGGGTTAATTTTTAAAATTAAAAGCCTGAAAGCGCTATCCTCGTTCTGCTCCAGGGTGTGTACAGCAGTTTGGAGGAACTCTTCTTACCACCAGCTAAGAAGTTATATGCAGGGCTTCTGGGTTTAGGTTTTACCTGATAAACGCTGATAAAACCCTCCCTATTAAAAACAAAAGTGTTTATCCATAAACACTAGAAGAACGCTGGAAATGGTTACTCCATTTGTGTTGTCCTCGTCTATTTCCCAGTGCAGTTTGTTTCTCTAGGCGAAGTCCTGGCTCCCTGTCTTGTACTGAAGGGCTTGCCTGCCCCGAGCAATAATGCAGCCTACAGGGTGTGTGATTTCTAACCCATGCTAACATGTTGCACAGTAATTGGTCCGTGTTGATCCTGCTGGTGTGCACTAAAGGTTCCCCAGTGTGCTCGAACGTAGTGCTGTGTGAAACAAATGTGTGTATATAGAGAGATCCCTGAACAACCCTGATTTTTGGCCATCACTGTAGAATGCAAAAGCTGCTAAAAATACACACACACCCCACATAGGCGTGTGCACGGGGTTTGCCGGGTGTGCCCAGGCCCACCCTAACGCCGGGTGGGCCGGTGACCCCTGAGCTCCAGCTGGGGAGGCTGCTCCTTCCGCATCTCCCGCTGTCCCCTCCCCCGCAGCCTCAGTGCACCTCATGAACAGCGCTCCAGGGGGACGGGACGGTGGGGGGGCAGCGCATGACAGGGTGTCTGGCTCGGGCCAGACACACAGCGCGCTCCAGGGGATCAGCGCGGTAGTGTCTGAGCAGCAACATGTTGAGGGAGCCGGGCTGGGCCAGCGGATTAGATAAGGGCCAGAGAGTCTCGGGAGCGGTCAGGGGATGGGGAAAAGGGGCATTGGATAGGGCATCAGAGTCCCAGGGGGCCTGTCAGGGTGCAGGGGTGTGTAGCTAGGGGTTGAGACAGTCAGGGATAGGGGGGGTTAGATATGGGGTGGGGTCCTGGGGGCGTGATTTGGGGGTGGTTGGGTCTCTGGAGAGAACGATCAGGGAACAAGGAGCGGAGGGGCTTAGATAGGGGGTGGAGTCCCAGGGGGTGGTTCGTTAGGGTGGTGGGTCTCGGGAGGGAGCAGTCCCAGGACAAAGAGCAGAGGGGCTTAGATAGAGGTGGGATTCTGGGGTGGGGGGGCAGTTAGCGTGGGGGGTCTCCAGAGGGGGCAATCAGGGGACAAGGAGTGGGAGCGGGGTTGAATGGGTTAGGGACTCTGAGGGGGCAAGAAGTGGGTGCGGGGGGTCGGATGGGGGCGGGGCCAGGCAGTCTGGGGAGGCACAGCCTTCACTGGGAGCACACCCTAATGAAATGTTCTGCGCACACCTATGCACCCCCACACCCTCCAACCAGAAGCTGGGTAGTGCCTAGGCACTGTGCAGCCCTATAGTAAGAGACCGTCGCTGCCCCGAAGCGTTTGCACTCGAAATAGACAAGGCAGATGAAGGAACAGGCGAAAGGATTTGCCTGAGGACAGTGACAGAACCAGAAGCCCCACAGTCTCTTGACAGCAGAACGCACTGCGCACTCACACCTTGCTGCAGTGAAGAGGAACCTGGGGGCCCAGGCCTGAGATCTGGTGGCCTACTTGCAGGGCCGGCTCTACATTTTTTGCCATCCCAAGCAGCAACAACAAAGGGCAGGCAGAGCGGAGCGCCGCCCCAAGATTGGCCAGGATGCTGCCCCTTAAGATAGGCCACCCCAGGCACGTGCTGTCTTTGCCGATGCCTGGAGCCGGCCCTGCCTATTTGCATTGGAGAAATGAACCCAGTGGTGCCACAAGCTGAGTTCATGCCAAGATTTTTAGTATCCGTTTAATATCCAGCACATCCTCCGCTGACCTTGCAGGGTGACAGACTCCGTTTTAATGTGACTTTTCTATCTGTAACCACTATAATCTTATTCATCAGATAAAGCTTCCTATTGTATCAAATCATTTTTACAGCTGTAACTCACCCGACCTTGGTGATCTGAGCCATAATGTCACAGTTACTCGTTCTTTCCCGATGTGACTGTTCGGTACTGTGGGCTGGGAGTTTGGCAGGGCCAGGGGGGTGAAAAGAAAGGAATGAAAGACTCTCAGAAATAGAATCCATGTAATTCATTCTCGTCTGCTAGGAGAAAACAACGTTTCACACTCCCCACCACCACACTGAAGACTGCCCTCAATTTTCCATTCCAGCTGACACATTTCTTGATAAAAAGCAATTTAGCTGAAATTGTTCCTTGTGTTTCTGACAGTTAATGCTGTAAAACTGACCTCGTGAAAGGTTTAAAGTTTTTAAAAAACAAACCAACCCCACCATGTTATCTTTCCAAGGACCCAAAGCATGCTTGTGATCCAGACAAAATCTATTACAGTGTAAAGTAGACGGTATCCCTAGGGAGAGAGAAATATAACAGCATTTACATTTAGAAAATTCTTCACAATGGAAGCAACAGCTCCTTGGGGACTTCAGCCACTTGCTAATCTTCCTGTAACAAGCTCAGCGTCTTTGCTGGCAGGTCTATAAATTGGATCGCAAATTGGTTAAATTAAATGGGCTGAAACAAAAAGTCACTGTAAATGGCAACAGGTCCCAGTGAAGAGATCTCACGAGCAGTGTCCCTCTGGGGTTGGAAATTAGGCTGTTGCTTTTCCGCTCTGTTAATGAGCTAGTTCGGGGCTGTGCCTGGAGCATTGCAACAATTTGTCTGATGACATCCACCCTCAAGGTATTGTCAGTGGCACTGGTCATCTTGGGTGATCTGTAAATACACTGGGGGATTCTCCTTTGAAGGGGCAGCTGGAATTTCAGTGCACGCGAGGGTAAAGTGATACTGTAGTTTTAGGTCTAAAAATCCTAAGGGGGCCGGAGAGGGCTGTGAAATTAAGACAAGGAAAATACAGGTGGAATACCAGGAAACCGTTCCCAGCCATGAGACTCATGAGGATGATTTATCAGCTGAATTACAAGAACACCCAGTGGGCCCAACCCAGCTAGCAGTTTCCACTGAGCCAGGCGCTGTACAGATACCTTGTAAGAGATGGTCCCTAGTCTCCTTTTCTAGTCAGGTACTGAGGCCTGCCGTTGGGACATTGACACCATTCTGCCAACGCTACCAGCCTTCCCCACCCAGCGGCGGCACTGAGAGATTAAGGGGTGGAGTTTTATGTATATTTTGGTGCCTACAGATGCAGATAGGCCACTAGTGGGATTTCAGTGGGAAATAGATGCTTTTGAAAAACCCACTAGGGCCCAAGTCCTGAGGGTATTTAGGCTCCTAACTCCCATTGATTTCAGTGGAAGTCAGGAGCCTAATTATCTTTTGAGGATCTGGGCCTAAGTGACTTGCTCAAGGCCAAGAAAGCCGATAGCTGAGCCAGGACGGAACCCCAGACCTTTTGAGTCCCAGTCCAGTGCCTTCACCGAACATCCGGTCTTCCTGTCTGTCTAGGCCTTTGGCCTGGTCTCCCAAAGGCGGTGATGGAAGCCCTGGAACAGCTTTTCCAGAGGAGAAGCCATGGGAATCAGGGGTCCTGGGTTCTGTTCCTCGCTCTGCCACTGATCTGCTGGGTAGCCTTCAACAGGTCACTTCACTTCTGTTTCCCCTCCCACACTGTGGCTGCCTTGTCTGTGTAGGTTGTATGCTCTTTGGTGAGGCAGAGACTGGCTCTGATCTCAGCTGAGGCTTCCAGTGCACCTGTAATATGAACAGTAAACCCAGGAATAGGTGAGGGCACCAATTGCCTCAGTTACAGATCAGTGGCGCTAACAGGACACATCCTGCCATCCGCCTGGCTTGTCTGGTTGGGGCCCTTTCCCCAGCTCCGAGTTAGCGCTTTTTGTCCTTTTTCACTTGTAAGCTCGGCAGACCAGGGGCCGTGGCCGACTCTGTGTCTGTACAGCCCCAAGTACATGAAGCCCATGCTCCGAACTGGGGCCTCTCAGGGTATGTCTCCGCAGCCAAGAAAGCCCCGTGGCAGCGCGCCTCAGCGTGTGGGGTGGAAACCAGGCTCCGAGACCCACCCTGCTCGCCGGGTTTCAGAGCCTGGGCTCCAGCCTGTGGCCCAGCATCTCCACAGTATTTTCAGATGTGCTGCTCCAGGTGGTGGTTGGTGTTTTTTTTTGTTTTTGTTTTGTCCTGGGTAGACATACCCCGAGTGCGCTCACAGGAATGTCCCCAGCAGCCTGAAGAATGAGCATCCAGCCTTCTGGCATTGTTTTGTGTATCTCTCATTGTGATGGGCGGGGGAGTGGGGTGGGGTGTCTCCCAGTGCTGCTGGTGAAAAGATAAACTAGGGGGCTCTCCATGTTACGCAATGGGCTGAGTGGAGACACCCAGGTTTTAATACGTAACAAACAGAAACATCATTTAATGAGGACAGCGCTTTATGATGGACAGACTCTAGTTAAGCCTCCATGTGAACGGATAAGTAATTTCCTCCCAATGTTACTCCTGGGGGAAACTGAGGCACAGAGAAGTTATGGGGCTTGGTTCAAGGTCAAATAGGGAATCAGTAGCAGAGCCAGGACTAGAACCCAGGTGTCGACTGCCTATTCGAAAGGGTGAGGAAAGGAAATGAAGGCGCTGACACCTGCATCCTCTGCCTTGGCTGAGATTGAGGTGGGGTTTCAGCCAATGACAGCTCCCAGTTTTTCCACTCTTCTATGCCATCTTCTAACTCATGGATGAAGATATTGAACAAAACCGGATCCAGAAGTGAGCCCTGCGGGACCCCACTTGTTATGTCTTTCCAACATGACTGTGAACCATTGATAACTACTCTCCGGGAATGGTTTTCCAACATGTTAGGCACTCACTTTATAGTAGCTCCATCTAAGTTGCATTTCCCTAGTTTGTTTATGAGAGGATCACGTGAGACAGTATCAAAAGCCTTACAACAGTCAAGCTATACGCATCTACCACTTCCCCACCATCCATAAGGCTTGTTACCCTGTTGAAGAAAGTTATCGGATTGGTGTGACATGATCTGTTCGTGACAAATCCATGCTGACTGTTATTTAGCACCACTGGGAGGGGCAGCAGGGAAAGGAGCAGAACGCCGGCAACTCTGTCAGCGACTGTACCACCCTGCAGCCCTTCCCCCTAGCCCTGCCCTCCAGCGGGGCTGTTCTACAGATGGAGGTGATCCTATGCGGAAGGACTGTGGGCAGTACAGCTGCCAGTGTGGGGCTACCCAGCGGCCCCCACATTCTGCTGCTCCTCTTTCTGGTGCACCGTATCAGCTATCAATATCTTGCTGATACAGGGACCGTACTGTACCATACAGCCCTACGTGCACTGCTACCTGATGATCAACACTCCCTGGCTATGTCAGACCAAGGGCAGACGCTTGTTCTACAGCCTAGGGCCTCTCACAGCAAATGTGTTATTGCTAGTCCTGATGCTCACATGCTAGCAGTGATGGGTCCTATAGAAAACCCTGGAGCTAGCCCAGTCCTTGGGTTTGGGAGGGAATGTTCCTCAAATGGCCCCTCTTCCTCTTCTGCTTGCCTCAGTACATAGGGATGCCCCCCCACTTCATTCAAGAGCCCAGTGGGGCACATTAGCACCCGAACACATTGTGCGACTTAAAAGACCATGTAAATTACAACATGTGAAAATTCTTCAAGGGTGTCGCCGCCTCAATAACAACCTTAGAGTCCCACTTCCTGGGAATGGCCATGTGCAGCCAATAAATAATGTACTTAGATTGTAAGCTGCTTGGGGCAGGGAGTAGCTTTGTGCTGTGTTTGTCCAGAGTCTAGCACAGTGGGGTCCTTGTCCATGACTTAGGTTCCAATCAGTACAAATAACCAATGCTACTTATACTGACTGCCTCTCGTAGGCTCATAAAAAAACACCTGGGCAATGCAGGTTTTTACCCTCCAGTTAAAACAACTGGCTCCAAAGAGGTAAAGTGGAAATTAGAAAAGCAAAACACTCCGTGCTCACCGCTGGAATGAAACTGCTGGGATGCCGCTGCCCCGTGAAGGCTCACTCCAGACTGACAGGAACTCACTGTCATTTCTAAGCTGGAAATGGTAAATATTAAGAGCGGTCAGAGGGAACTGATGCTTATTAGCCAGGCTATTAATAAAAGACAGAACTCACTGTTGTGCCTGCGAGGTAAGGAGAATCGGGAACATACATTCATTTTAACCCACTAAGAAATTTAATAATAGTAATAAAAAAAATAGATAAAATGCCAGGATTCATTGAGGTCTTAGGGAGACTAGCTCAAGCCTTTCCCTTCCCATGCAGGGGCTACAGTGACTAACTAACCATGCAGAAGAGCCTTATTAAATATGATCAATATTTTAGCTACAAGGGAGAAGCAAGACACACAGCACAATCTGGGTGTGTGTCGGGGTGGGGGTGGGTGAGTGAAAGGAAAAGTGCCGCAGTAAGTATTTGGGTTTTAAACTAGCAAACTGCTTGCTTCTAAAATGTTCATTCTTGTGCCAGCAGGGGCTGAATGAGCGCCGCTGATTTCTGGGAGGAGCTGCGGGGTAAAGACTTCAGGAGCAGACTGCGTTAGCATAGCCACCCTATTCTACCTAGGTGTGCAGCAGATGGAGTTGCTTTCCCCAAATGAGCACTTTTGGCTGGTTTTGGGTTACACATCACTCTAGTGGCAACTCATTGTATTGGCTGCTGTCAGGCGGTGGAGAGACATCAACACAGAACACATCACCAGAGATCGGTTATACCGGGACGGATGATCTGGAGTGCAGATGAGAAGCACAGTCGCGAAAGTAACTCAAATACTTTTCTGATGGACTGTTTTTTCTCTAAGTGGACACCCTATCCGAAAGTCTCAATTACTGAGGGACAATCTTCACTCATTGATATAGTTTGTTTTCCGCTACCAACTCTCTGTAGAACTTTTTTCATGAGTAATGTACCCAGATGCATGGCTGCTAACAATCTGCACTGTGTTCTTAACTTCAGTCACCTAAATGTGGCTTATTGCTGATTATGCACTGTATGTATCTTATGACTTTACAAACAGCCTTTGCGGATAATCTAAGCACTATACCCAGATGTACAGACACACTTTTCTATACCTATGTCCTATATAATTTTTTTAACATTAGCTTTAATAACATTTTAAACTTTGAATGCAGGGGTAATGAAATGTTTTCCTTGTTGTACAAGTAAAGGGCAGCAAAACTGTACATAGCATGCCTGGATTGAATTACAGCATGATTTATGAAACAAAAGGAATTTGGGATGAGTATCATGAATGCAGGAAATGGATACATTAAGCTAGGTTCATTTATCTGCAGGTACTCATGGCTAAGGTTCTGAAAGCTCACATGAACTCATGGGAGAGATGCATTGTGGCTCTTGGCCCCAGATCAAACAGGAAAATGTACCTTGGCAGCGTGAACTCAGCTACGCTGGATCAGGCCTGTCCATCCCTCCAAGGGAGAGAGTTGATGCACATAAGGGAAAGGATCTTTCCAGATTAGCATTGTCCTTGGCTTATTCTGCCAGGCCAAGCAAGGTACCTTAATGCAGACAATTGTATCATCTGCTGTCAGGCAGCCCTCTCTGGCCGTGCCATTATAGTAAGGTTGGCTAACGTGTGGCCCATGGAGTTGTGCATTTCAGACTGTGATGGCCCTTATATCTAACACTACCATGAAGCTAATAGAGACCACGGCTCCCAGCATGCACTGCTGACTGTAGTCCCCATCCACGGGACCTCATTGTTGAAGACTAAGGTGCAGTAACTGCAATCACCACCTGTCTATGGAATTTAGCTCGGCCTCAGGGCCCCTGTAATCTGCAGACCCAGGATTTGCAACTAGCGAGTTACTTGGCAGCAAATTCAGAACTACTCACTCTGTGACTCTTTCATTTCAAACATCTGAAGGGCATCAATACGCTCTCTGGAGCAGGAACTAATGATCCTCCCCCCTGCCCCCCCCAACCCATAAGAGCAATTGGTTGCTGTTTTGTTCATTGCTTCATGACCAAAGGCTGGTCCATGCCTAAACTGCTTGAAGACTAGCTGCCAAAAGAGGGGCTTTGCATTGCTGGCTGAAGGTTGGGCTGGACAACAGGCACACGTCTGACAGAGGTCCTGCACCCCTGCCCTTTGTTCTCCTCCAGCGGCTCCTGCTTCCCAGAGCCTCCCAGTGCAGAGATGGGAAGAGCTGTCCCTGGTAAACGTCAGGCTTGGACCCTCGCTCCTCCCCAGCCCACTGCTCCCTTTCTCTGGGTGCGCTGGAGCGAAGGAGCTGTGTGTGTGAGGGGAGGAAGGAGTCCTGTTCCCACAGTGCTGTCTGGTCAATGGGGTTAGGGCGGGGTGGGGTCCCTCTTCCTGGACCTTCCCTCAGCTCATCCAGGGACTGGAAGTGTGGCTGGCCAGTGATGTCCCAGGCAGCCCTAACAAACCCGGCTTGAGGGCTCCATGCTTCCCCAGCTGTCTAAAAACCAGCAATGAGGGCTAGGCTGGGGGACACCCTGCCTTTCCTGGTCACCCCCAGAGTCAGGGAATGGTGGGCAGGTTTCCCCCTCCTTGGGCTACCTGAGGAGGAGGGAGCCGTGATCGGTTGGATCCTCTCCTCCCCCAAAATAGGGAACAATATTGAATTGAAGCTCCTCTCTTCCTGGGCATGCCTGAAGGGGCCAAGGTAGCCATGAAGCAGGGAAGCCCTGGGCTGGCTAAAGCCCAGTAGCAGTTTCCCCTCAGATATTCACAGCTGCGTCATGGGGCGGATGGGATCTGCTAGATCAGGTCTGCACAGCTCAGAAAGCAGCGAGGGCCATATTACCGCAAAAAACCCCAGCTGCGGGGTGAAAAGCCCCACCCTTGCCCCACCCCCCATCCACTCCCCCCCCCCCCCGCCCCCGGCTTGCTCCACCCCTACACACCGACCGCAGGCTGCACAGTGAGCCAGTGCGGGCCGCACGTGGCCCCCGGGCCGCATGTTGTGCAGGCCTGTGCTAGGGGAAGGGTGGCCTTGTTGAGAGTAGACAGCGATATGTTGCTACTTGATTGGGCCTAGCGGCTAACTGGGCCCTGAGCTGTGAACTCCAAAGCTGCAGGCCCCGTCCAAAGAACGCTCTCCCATGGGTGGCTGGCTGGGCGCTGTCATTCAGAGCAGCCCTATGGACAACTAGGGTGGCCAGATGTCCTGATTTTACAGAGACAATCTCGATTTTTGGGTCTTTTTCTTCTTTAGGCTCCTATTACCCCCCATCTCCTGTCCCGATATTTCACATTTGCTATCTGGTCACCCTATGGACAACTATGATTTTAACGTGAGTGCTTTGGTTCTGAGGCCCTCACAACTCAGTCAGAGGCACCCTCCGTTGGTCGATTATAGAGCTCCCTTCATGATGCTGGATAGTCACATTTTCCAACTCCACCCTTAGCTGATCTTTGTCAGTAATTACTTACCGAGGCTTAATTACATCTTTGATTGACGTAATGGTTCTCGGTACAGCCAGAGCTCTGAAGAGCTCAGTCTGGCTGCTGTTTTGAGTTGTCATTAATTTCACCACCATCCCTTTCCCCATCTGTGATGGGATCTGCTTCCACTCCAGTATTTTACTTTCCCCACACAACTTTAGGAACTCTTAATTTCCCCTGAAATTCTCTCTGCAGTCTGCTTTTTCTTCTTAGTTTGTGAACCAGTCACTGCTGACTCTCTCTCTCTCAGGGCCTGGAGGGGAACCATGAGAAATCTCTGGCAGTATGGTGTACAGCTTAAGAAAAAATGATATGGAATGAATTAGTCCAGCTGTGCTTTAAGGCGAATATAAATGGCAAGCAACCCTAATATTGTTCTACCCATCCATGAGCATCTCCCTCATAAAGCCTGCTCAAGTGCAAAAAGCTCATTTTAACTTTTTATTCATTAGTTTCTGACCCACTGACCCAGCTGATGGTTTGCACTGAAGCTCTCTGGGGAATGCAGGACCAGGGGAGTACTGAAAATTAATCGCTTGTGAGGTGGCAAGGTGCAGCCCCCCAAATTGTCTGTTTGAAAAGGATCCAGCAGGGAAAATGGCTACATTTGAGTTTCATTATCAAGCTCTGCTTGGTAGAGACAGAAGAGGAGCATCTGATGTGGCTCTGAAAAATGGTGGTGGAGCCATTCGGGCCCATGCATGTCTGCATCCTACTAGCCTTTTCAGGGCTCCTAAGTTTCTCCACTGACTGGTACACCATGCACCGTAGACAGCCCGCCACACACACTGCAACCAAGGTGACAAGATTTTCACCTTCTGGGAACAATAAACCAATTAATGGTGCTGGTAAAATACCCATCTCCCCCCTCACCCCATTTTTTTCTATTTAAAGTGACTAATCAGTAATGGCCAGATTCACAAAGGTACTGTCATGTTGTCTTGGTGGGTGGCTGGGTCTAGACAGGAGTTAAATCTTGCTTGTGTGTGCTGGGTTGTTACTTGCACGGTTCCAGTCATACCTTTGATATCTATAAGCGAATGTTACAGCTGGTGGCAGAAGATGGCCAAAGCACTCTTGCCTGAGTACAAATGTACTGGTCATCAGTGGTCATCCCCAAGGCTTTTGCACTTGCTCAGAGTTCTATCAGCTGCAGAGTTAGGGGTTGGGGGCATGGTCCAGCCACTTTTGAGCAGCTGTCCTGTACAAAATCATTATGGCTGCTGGGAGCATTGCTCTGGCTGTGTAGTCACTGAACAAGGAGTAATGGTCTCCATTAAAAATGAGTTAACCCTTGAGGGCTCAGCCAATTGCTCGGTCATCATTTAACAGTAAGGCATTCCCTGGGAAATCTCTCTGACTTCACCACCTCAACCCAGCTTCACAATCATCATTGCTGTGTACCAGTATTAAATTGCTTGTTGAAAACTTATGCTGTGCGTGTGTATATATCTCCCCACCATTTACATTAATTCTTATGGGGAAATTGGATTTGCTTCACATCATTTTGCTTAAAGTCACATTTTTCAGGAACATAACTACAACGTTAAGTGAAGAGTTACTGTACTTGAAAACTGTCATGTCCCCTCTCAGTCTTCTTTTCTCCAGATTAAGGGGTTGGCTATACTTGCAGCTGTAGAGCGCTTTGGGTTAAACCATCCTTCAGAGAGTGCACTAGGGAAAGGGCTCCAGTCTGTCCATACTGACAGCTGCAAGCGCACTGGCGTGGCCACATTTGCAGCACTTGCAGCTGCATTGGGAGAGGTGCATCATGGGCAGCTATCCCAGCGTTCAAGTGGCTGCAACATACTTTTCAAATGCAAGGAGTGAGGTGGGGTGGAATGTTATGGGGAGTGTGTTGTATGTGGGAGAGAGAGTGAGTGGATTTTTGGGGTGCTGAGAGTGTCAGCATGCTGTCTTGTAAGTTCAGACCTTCCTCCCCCTGCCTCTCTCTCACTCAGAGCAAACAGTAAATGTTTGCTTTTTCTCAGAGCAGATAAGCAGCTGTCTGAAACGGAGCTTTGAAAGGGCACTCCTGCAGCTGATTTAACAACAATGGCAAGAGTAGCCACTTGACTTAAGGAGATTATGGGATGTTTCCAGAGGTCAATCAGAGCACAATAACGCAACTCCTCATTCACACTGATGCTGAAGCGTCTCACCCAATACGCAATAGACGTTATCACTCTTGCCGAGGTGGAGTACCAGGAGTGCTCCAGCCAGGGAGTCAGAGTGCTCTACGTTCCTTGCCAGTGTGGACGGGAAGTAAGGTAGAGTGCTCCAGGTAGCTTTATTGCGGTATAATGTGCAAGTGTAGCCAAGCCCTAAACAATCATCATGCAGTAATACCCCCAAGGCTAAAAGACGGCCGTAGTAAACCTGGAGAAGTGTGTGAAACTACTAATATTCAGTCAGGCTTGGTGTGTGATTTAGCTTGAAACAGAGCTTTGCTAAGGAGTGAGTCCTGTGTAAGAGCAAGTAATGTGAATAACGAGGAAGTTCAGTTAGTGAAAAATCAGACCATGGGGGACAGTGTCCCATACAACTGGTGTCTCAAAGCCTCAGAGGGCCAGAGGTCAAGAGCGATGAAGCAGCCTCATCAGTGAAAGAGCTAGGGTTTAACATGTATGGATGCATCTGTCAAGGCAACGAAAGGATGCAATTAGAACAGCTGCCCTTGTGGTATGCTAATGTGTACTCCAGGAATAATGAAGTGTTTGGGAGATATGATTGGCTTCAGCACAATCTGATGTTGCACCCAGAGCGTGTACCTGTGAAGCAAACCCCCGGTGCATAGGCGAGCAGTGAAAGAGAAGATAAATCATATGCTGGGAGTCTGAAGGGAAATTGAAGTCCATGGTGGATACAACTGACTTCCCAATCCCTGGTCTAGTTTAATAGCAGACTCTTCCGTTTGGAGACATATTATGCAGTTCTCACACCGTAAGCAAGGAGGCAGATTGGGTGAGGAGGTAGGAGGGAAAAAGGATCCCTAGCGCCTTGTAGCGAGAATATTGCCCATTCTGGGGCAGAGTCTGGAACTGCCCCCTGAGTTGTAAACTTTAAGGCCAGAAGAGGCCGCGGAGATGGAGGCTGATGTTTGGCATAACAAAGGCCATACCGTTTCCTCAAGCAGGTGACTTGATTAGGGAACTATTTTCGCCCAATCTGCAAAATTAGCCAGATCCCAATCCTATTGTTCAGCAAACAAGACTTCATCTCCTGTTGTATAATGAGAGGAAGGGGATAACACCACAAACCAACCCTACCTTGAATCCAAAGTCCTCAAAGTGCTTTACCAAAAGCTGGATAGCGTGATCCCCAAGTTGCAGGTGGTGAAGTGGAGGCACAAGAAAAGTCAAGGTAAATGAGCACCCAAAGTTCTAACAGACGGACGTCAGTGGGAGTTGCAAGTACCCAGACTCTGCTAATCAGCCCTCAGATCACTTGGCAAGTGTATGGAAGCATCCGGAATAGACTCCCCTCCTCCCTCCAAGCATGCTACTTACCATACTAGCTCCTAAAGTGGGGCTTGGAATCCAGTTCAGGAGCAAAGCATGACACAGCTGTAATTAGAAGACACACGGAACAATTTCACAGCGCACAACATACATTCTAGTCGGTGAATTTACTTCCGCTTCTCCAGCAGACGCCAGCATGACACAGAGCAGGATTTTTAAGATCTACATCACCCAGCAAACCAATTTTCTTCACTGCTTGCACTTAGCCATGGTGACAGCAGGACCCAAAATAACATCCCTGTATTGATAATTACTGCGCTCTGTGGTTGCTCCTGAAGCTCTAGGCGTTCCTTAAGAGATGACACAGTAGGATCTTGATTTTAAGTTCCCACTACTAAATCATTCACAGCATAGGCAGTGACAAGGGGAAACGAATATCTGTCTGGCTGGCCTGTCTGCCGGCTGGCAGTTGATTTGGGGACACTCCAGCAAGGCTGACTCAGTAAGCACTAATGCAAAGCTTCAGCTTGGAGAAGCCAGCTCCATAAAGTCTCAGGTCAATTCTCCTGCTATTATCAATGCAAATAAGTAGTCTCAAACCTAACACTGTGGAACTTGGACTCAGCAGGGGAGACAGCTTAGTTTCCTAGATAACAGACATTTTCAAGGACTCACGTATTCCCCACACTCCCCCCCCTACTTCCTCCCCAACGCGGATGAGTTTATCACACAGCCATTGTGTGTTAAGAATAATCTTTTTGGCGATTTAATTACAAGGTGAAATATGTCCAATTCTTCTATCCCATTTCAGAGGGATGATAAAGAAGCAGAACTACTGCAAATGCTGTAAACTCTTATTAGGATTAATATTACCAGAATCCATTTTTATCACCTTAACAACACTATTTGTCATGTGCAATGACATGCAGCCAGCAAAGGTGTAGCTGCGGAAGCCTCTCCAGCCCATCAAACATGAATCTAAAGCGTAGAAAGTGCAATTTAGAAGCTTCACTAGCATAAATACTTTTTATTATGGAGCTGCTCTTGTATGGCTTCCATCTCCTATACGCCATAAAGTGAATGTATTTTCCAAGTGTGCGTACGCACGCACACCTGCACAAAATGTGGCATGGGCAAGCACGTGCTTTTACAAACCACAGAATTGGCCCTTGCTTTGGCCTTCTTATTGTGGTTTTTTGAACGCCAAATAAATACAAAAATCCCATTCGGAAACAATGGTGTGAAATCTGATAAATTGGCTGCTTTCAAACATGGCACTATTAATGGCGTTTAGACCTCCACACGTAGGAGGGAAAAGTTTCATAAACTCTGATATGAATGGAATCATGTAAGCGATTATTAAAACGTCAGGCCAAGATTTCTGAAAATGAAGGCTGACAAGGGAGGTTTTGAGAAGGATCAAACAAGAGTTAAGCATAAAGGGAGTGGAGGCCTGACTCCTTTTTGTGCCTGTGAAAGTCTCCCTCTAAAGTTATGCTGTTAAGTCCATGTTTAGGCACCCAAATAAGTAGCTTGATGGTCAAAGGAGCTCAGCTTCTCTGAACTACCAGCCACTTCAACATGAGCTGCAGGGGCACTGACCTTTTAAGGGTGGAGGGAAAAATCAGGGTACTTAAAGTGCCTAACTTCAAACCCAAGAGACTAGTTTTAAGCACCCATCTTTTGAAAAAAATGTTGGCCTCAAGTGACAACAAATATCTCCCCGCCCCACCCCAGTGCAGGGAATGAAAACATGACTGCAGCATTGTGCAAATGCAGAACGGATCAGAAAATAAAACTGACCGTTTTAAATGGCCAATCAGAGCAAAAGGAGATAGGCAACACATATGGTAAAAAGTAAATACCCTACACCCTTCTCCTCCCCTGCGTCCAGTAACGAGTGCCACATGGGCAGACTTCTGCAATGAGCTTTTTCAGGCAGACGATATGGGCTGATGGTGTTAAGAGTAACCTGGGACAGCTGTTTCTAGGTAGCGTTTTCACCGGGATGAAAACATACAGTATACATTTTATTTTCCAGTTCTAAACCTAAATTTACAGCAAGGGAACTGGTTTGAAAGGTTGAAAAAAGTAGGTTAAAATTAAATAATATATAAAATACTCCCTCCTTTTCCTCACGCAAGAGAAATTTTCTGGCTCTTTACGAATCAGAAAGGCGCTCTCTGCGTCTCCCTAGGGGAAGCTGTTACACATGCTCTGGAGTTTTGTCATCTCACAGGCCTGCTTTGCTTTCCTCGTTCAGGAGCGGCTGGCAGGATCTCCGTCGGGAAAGCGCTAGAATTTCTGAAGGAATTTGAGAACCAGGTCCCGCAGCTTGACCCGGAGCGTTTCATCATTGTCGCAGATGATGTGTGTTGAATCCTCTTCTATCTGAATGAGGGTTTCTGCCTCTTGTAAGAGCACAATGTGTCCCTTTGCTGTGTCCTCTACCTTTACATCACTGAAACCATGCTGCAGATGGGGATTGGGGAGAAAGAGTAGTCACAGTTAGAATGCAGTCGCAGTGAAATATTGTGTGTGGGTTTTTTTTTTGGGGGGGGGGGAGGGAGTTAAGGGCCATGAAAGACAGTTTTGCACTCAAATTCTAGAACACCAAGAAGATGTGGGATTGAAAGCTGCTGTAAGTAGCAAAGTGTTTTGCATACATTACTTATAAGCCTACTGAAATCCCTATGACAAACACTGAGGCTACACTGTGCACCTTACAGCGGCACAGCTGTGCCACCTCCTGCCGACAAAATAAAACCACCGCCGAGAAGGGGCGGTAGCTTTGTTGGCACGAGAGCGTCTCCCCCAGACAAAGCACTGTCCACACCGGCGCTTTTGGTCAGCAAAACTTTTGTCGATTAGGGAGGTTTTTTTCACACCCCTGACTGACAAGAGTTTTACCGATGAAAGTGCAGTGTAGACATAAGTTAAGTATTATCCCCATTCTATAGATGGGGAAACTGTGGTACAGGGAGGTTAAAGCCAAAATGGGCAGAAATGGCAACTCATTTTGGGTGCCCAACTTTAGACAGCTGAGGTTTGATCTTCAGCGGTGCTGAGGACATGTTGCTTCCTTGACATCAAATACAGTTGTGGGAGTTCAGCACCTCCAGAAGGCGGAAGAGAGGGAATCAGGTCCCCAAGGTATCACAAGACATCCTCCAAAACCAGAGGCACCCAAAGTTAATTGGCCCTTCTGAAACTTTTGGATGAAGCAACTTGCTTAGGATCACACACCAGGTCAGCAGCAGGCGTAGGAATAAAACTCTGATTTCCAGTCCTCTGTTGTAATCCCTAGACATTGCTCCCATCCTTACCAGCACTGCTCTGTTCTCACCATAAACAACCTCTGCCCTCCTCCACCAGCTAAACACCCGGCTCTTTCAGCAGTGGATCCAAGGAGGACATGACGTGCTCCAGCAATGTAGTAACTTTAATTACGCCTTAGTTTATTTGATAGGTTTCTTTTCCCTTCCACACCTCAGAACCCAGCGGATGGTATAGAACACGCATTGCAACGGAGAAACAGAGAGGAAGGAACGTTAATTTGCTTCCTGCATTAGTTAAGGCTGTGGGTTTAAAAATCAGTGTTAGCGGGGATCCCTTCTGAAGCTATGTGATGCTACCCTGAACTCCTCTGGCTAGACACCCTTACTGAGGTGCCTGGAGCACAAAGCCAGAGTTCAGAAGTTTTAAATGTTGTTGTTGGTGGTGGTGGTGGGGGAGGGGGGGCAAAGGTATTTGTACAGTGAGAGAAGAGCAAAACGAGACCCGACGGGGCCCCCCTCCCCGCCAATGAGAGAGTGGGTGGCTCCTCACAGTGGCATCCTGTAGTAATTTGTCCAACATAGTTTTAAAATGATGGATGAAATGGGGCTTCCCTCACTTTCCTTCGAAAGATACGTCATAGACAGCAGAGCCCCTACCCCCACGTTCAGAGTATCTATCACAGGGGTGCGCAAATCTTTTGGCCCGAGGGCCACATCAGGGCTCAAAATTGTACGGAGGCCAAGGTAGGGAAGGCTGTGCCTCCCCAAACTGCCTGGCCCCACCCCATTCTAACTGCCCTCCCAGGACCCCTACCGCCTACCCACCCTTGCTCCCTGTCCCGACTGCCCCGACCTCTATCCACAGCCCTGCCCCTTGACAGACCCCAGGACCCCACCCCCTATCCAACCCCCCCGCCCCTTATCCAACCCCCCCGGCCCCAGCTCTCTTTCCATGAGGCTCCTAGCAGCGTGTTTGGCTCCACATGAAACCAGACATGCTGCCCCGTGGGAATGTGCGGCCTCGCCCCACCAGAGCGGGGAGCGTGTCTATGCTGCCCCGCAGGAGCATGCAGCTCTGGCCCCCAGAGCGCTGTGCGCTCAGCGGCGTGGCTCAGGGGAACGGGGAGCGTTTCTGCCTCCCCACTGAGCCAAACACTGCCCTGCAGGAAAGCGCAGCCCTGGCCCCCAGAACGCTGCATGCGCGGGTGGCTCCAGGGGAAGGTAGGGGAGGGGCAGGTGGCTTGCCACACTCCGGCCCCGGCGCCCCGCTCCCTGGCCAGAGCTTGCGGGCTGGATCAAAAAATGGCCCGTGGGCCGTAGTTTGCCCATCCCTGATCTATTATCTGTTCACTTCATCCTGTTCAGTTTTTTTATACCCCTCTGGACCACCGTAGAGAACCTCCTTTCCTGCTCTGCACTGGCTTTCTGGGCTCTGGGAAAGTCCACTTGATCCTCCCCATGCTACAGGAAACATGTTCTTACCTTCTCCAGTGTCTGTACAAACTGGTGCATGGGGATGGAGCCACTCAGCAATGGCTTTAAAGGTTTGCACTCCGGCGCGTCGTCACACACCCGCTTTCTCTTCTTGCTGGCTGGGGGTTGGGGGGGTTTGGGAAGGGGCTAAAGGCAAGAATGCACAGGGACAGACCAGCATTAGTATCCTGGGGTGCACGCCCGTAAGAGGCGGTGGGGAGTGGCAGACTATTTTACCCTCACGGCTGAGAGGGGGTGTTACAGCTCTGAAGGGAAGACAAGGAAACGGACCCTGGATCCACCGCCCGCCATCACAGGCAGGCCAGGGTCTTCAAAAGCAATTAGCAGTTTTGGGTGCCTCCCTTAGAGGAGCCCCATGTGCAGAACATGCCGAGCACCTGCTCTTGCAGACTGAGGCCTCGAGGTTTATACCAGGATTACTGATTTAGCACCTATAACGTTCTCAATGTGGACAAGACAGAACGGGGCTTTCCCCACCCTGACGAGCCTAGAAGACACACAAGTCAGGCTGCTCTGGCAAATCCCCAGCGAGGAACTAGCTGTTGGGGGTTGTGTGTGTTAGCGACGGCAGTAACTCGCTGCTCACCGGCATCACAAAAGCCAACCTCCAGGGTGGGGTTTTGCATGGGCAAGGCCCTGGAGAAGCGTTCTCGGGAGCGGTCCGGAAGTTTTGCTGAGTCATGCCGGGAAGCTTCTGGAAGGGAGCAGAGCAGCCCAAACGCCTCTGCCCCTTTACCAGGAACGGAGGGGGAAGCAGGGGAGTCCCTGAGCTGCTGATCTTTTCTCAGGCTGGGAGTGGGGGAGAAGAGCGGCACACAAGCCCCAGCTCTTTTAAGAGCAGGAGCAGCTCAGGAGGGTAGCAGAGGTACTTTGCAAGAGCTAGGGCCCGGCTTTCACTGAGTTAGACACGGCCGCCCTCTACAAAGCAGTGCGGTGGTAGCTGCAGAACTGCTACGCTGGAAGCCTCAATGGGGAAGGATTCTCTCCCCAGCTGAGCCCTGGAGAACCTCGGTTCACAGTCGAACCCAGGAAGCTCAAACTGGAATCACCAGCAGGACCACATGAGGACTAGTGCATTGACCTGAGGGCCGCATCACTAACACTCACCCCAAATGCCCCTGGCCCCTCCCCCTACTCCACCCCTTCCACGACATCCCGCCCCTTCCCTGCCTCTTCCCATCCTTTCCCCATCTCCATTCCAACCCCTTCCCCAAATCCCCACCCCTGCCCCACCTCTTCTCCGCCTCCTCCCCCGAGCACCCAGCTCCTCCCCGCTCCCTCCTGGGGAGCGCTAAGCGCCTGGAGATAGGCAGATGGACTGGGACATGGTGCACTGGAAGGAGTGGGAGCGGGGGCGGGGAGGGGAGTTTGGCCAGGGGCCATATGTTTGAGACTCCTGGTCTAACCCCAGTGCTGTGGTGCATGACCTGCCCCTAGGAGAACAGAGCATTTCATTCGCTTAGGGGACGGGGGTTTAAGGCCGCCGACCTTCTACTCCATGATCGTCCACTGTGAAAGACTGAAGGATACCGATCCCAGTACTTGTACTAGAGACAGACACGAATGTGATTTGTGGCCTTTCCTTTGAATAATCCCTCTCCTCCTTTGATCACAGTTAGGCGCACGGCCAATGAAAGAAGCTCAGAGATTTATAAGCAGCCCACTTTCAGTTCCATGTCTAATTCGTCAAGGAGTCCAGCCTCGCTCATGCGCACTAGGAGAGAGCATCTGACTGCATCTGCTGCGGTGTGGGCACAGGTGCGAGTTGAAGGGGTTGCCACATGGGAAGAGCTGGGACCCAGATGCCAGGGCTGCCCTGTGTATGGAGAGTTTCCTCCAATCCCCATCATACCGTACCTGAAGCACATGCTTGTTGTCTTTAGTATGCAGCACAGCAGAAACGGTTGCTAAGGAAATGCCAGGTTTAATCTCCAAGGGCACCAGGGAATCGGCAAGCTGAGACAAACAAAGGATTTTGTTTAGCAAGTGATAATCTCTAAATTCTCACCAAGACAGCTGTGATTTAAATTGGCAGCCTGATGTTTAACAGGAACTAATGAACTGTAAACACAGACCAGGGTGCAGTGACAGAGCACTGCTCCTACCTGGCATCCTCCCCCACTCCCTCGGCTCTCTCCCCTTCTTCATCTCAGTGCTATTGACTTTTGTATCGCTCTCAGAAGTGGGTTTGCGGTACCCGGGGGCAACTTTTATGAAATGGACAGTTAAAGAGATACCTCATTTTACAAAGCATTAGCTAAGTTACTAACACCTTAGATTATTAGCACTCCAAGTCTAATTTTCCATTGTTCATGCTGTTTATTTACATCTTCTGCAATTCCAGACTAACACGGCTACCCCTCTGATTCTTGATTTACATCTTGGACACTAAGAAAAAAATTGAAATCAGTTTCACATTCTGGATTGCAGAGCATGGAGGGGAAACTGAATTTGTTTGAGACCAGCTTGTTAAAGTGCATGTAAGTGCTTCTGTTGCTTTTTGTTTTCACTCAACATCTAGATTTGGGTCTGGAGTTAAGTCAACGGCAACTCTTTGAAATACACATTGTGTTTGGAGGGAGGATGTGGCAATAAATGCTCCATGGTCAGCATTGTGGGCGCACACGTTTGCAGAAAGTGGGCAACTAGGAAGCGACACAAAAAGCAAATTTCAGTCACCCACTCTAGCCTGCTTCTGGCCTTTCTCTCTAGTCACAGACTGTTAAAATTTCGCATTCATGGTAAATATGAATTTTTTAAATATGATCAACATGTCTCTGGCCCCAGGTGTAACTTTAGAAAGCACCTACATATCGATAGTCATATCAAACTTACTGTCACTGTATAAAGAGATGTTCCTGTGCCAGCTAACACTCCACCCCACCCAGCACATCCCTGCAGGGGAAGTCTGAGCAAACTGATAGGCCTTGCAGAGGGGCAGGTAGACTCAGGACTTGTCAGACCAAGGCGGTTGGGGAAATGAATTCCTGAGTTGGGGGACTGGCCAGCAGCCTCTAAACACACAAATCCAGGACCTGTGAGCGCAGACATCTTGACTGTCACATGCTGGTGAGCCAGGCAGAGAAAAAGAGGCACGCCGGACCCACGCCATAAACGCATTTAGAGGTCAGAACTAAATACCTTGACCTGCACCAGCGAACTGGGAGCCAATGCCATCCTTGGAGCCAGATGTTATGGGATCCCTGCCAGAAACAGCACTAAGTGAATGAGTATTTATATGCTGCATCCGTTGACGTTTCCACTTGCTTTTCAAGGGTAGCCCCAGCAGAGGGCACTGCAGTTATCCAACATAGAGGTACCAAAGGCATGGATGGATGCCATGTATCTGATGGAAAAGACTGCAAACTCCTAGCCAGCCCAAGATGGGTAGTACTTTTCTCAGGATTCAGAAGCTGTTGGGACTCCAGATGATGAAGAGAGGTAACAAAAGGGGAGCCCAACCATTCGCTGGAAGGGGCAGCGATCTACTTCACTATTTCCCCATAGTAATAACCCCCATATCCCATGCAATATCATGTCTCCTGTGGACAGAACCTACACTAGATTTCTCTCATCTGAGCCCAGTCCTCTGTTCGGCACCCACGACTGGGGCCAGATTTCGAGAAGGACTTAGCTTGAGGGGGGGCCGAGCTCCCGTGAAACTCCAGCCACTCATTTCCATGCCTAACCGGGAACAGAGCTCTTTAGAAAGTCGGGCCTCTATAGCCAAGCATCTCCGGTACACTGATAGCAAGGGAACACAAGTGGTCTTGCTGCTGCCACACACTGTTCACATGCATGAAAAACAGGAGGAGGATCTCCACGCATTTCACAAAAATGGAGATCAGTCCCATTCCAGGCCCAGAGGGGTTCAATGCCTTGCTAGAGATCACACAGCAAGTCCATGGCAGAGTTTGGACTAAGAGCAGAGGACTATCTTAAACCATGACTACATCGTGCCACCTCCTCACAGTGCAAGGGGGTGGGTACGATATACTTTGCTGTGGAAGCAATTGCTGCAAGGATGTCACGTGATTGAAAGTGGTAGAGGCCATGATCCATACAATTTTGAATAGAAGCGAAGCGTGGGGTTTCCAGAAGTACTCAGCGTTGGCCTGACCTCACTCCCAGTGAAGCAATAGGAGTTTTACCACTGGCTTCAATGGAAGCATTTAGGCCAATGTTGAACAGTTCCAAAAATCTTACCCAGTGTCACTGTTCAGCTGTGGCCCATCCTATGAAGACGTTTGAGAACCCAGGCTTAAAAAGGGATGGATCGACGTTTTCCACTGGAAAATAATAGACCCTCACATAGGCCTCAATAGCAAAATGTCAAAGAAAAGCAGGATGTTGGCAGTCACAGCTTCAGATTTGGCCTCAGGGCTAAAAATAGCAATGCTTGCAGCGGTGTAACGCATTGAACTTTGAAGGAATCGAAGGCACTTTCTCTCCCTGCCTCTTTGCACTGTGGAATCAATACAGAACTGGCTCTAACAAAGAACACAATGAAAAGAGACAACTATTGTAAAGGAAGAGATCCTTAAATCAAAGAAGCTGCCTTGTATGAAAGTTCTAAGAGTGCCTCTTCTGTTACTGAAGCACTCTGCTATTCCCCTCTACCGAGTATTAACCACATGGACAGTAAATCACAACACTTGAGCCATTAACAGTAAACAACGCTCTGCAACAGGCATTCACTTTTCCTTTCTCTACAATACCGCCTCATCTTCCATTGATCGAGAGTTGGCTGATTCTTACTATGGAAGCTCAGTGATCCAAACAGAAGGTTATGATGCCACATCCAGCGATGCAACAAGAAGGAAAGTTCTGCCTCTCAGTCATTAGTGCAACCCTAACACCATGGGCTAGCATTGTGGAAGCCATTGAAAAACAAACACAAAAACTGAGCACTAACATTACACTGATCAGCCCCATACACACAATAACACTACCCAAGTGCTCATCAACATTAAAACATGGGTGGTGTTCTGATTCCTTCCAGGTTCATACCGCCGGAGGCCCAGGAAGAATCAGTACTAGCGTAGCACTGGGGATTAATGTCATCAACTGTTAGATTGGGAGGTGGCAGGTTTGAGTGGGGCTTGCTGCAGTTTTTAGCTGGTTTAGTTTTACACTCTTTACTTTTGGGTTTTGGTCTGTTTCAGTTTTAAATTTTTACCTAAAAGAATCAACCCATAAAAGAGTAAAATCGACAGAGTCATGCCAGAGTGCAGCCCCGCGAACTACGGGAACTGTAGAGAGATTTGGTTTTGGAAGGGTCACTCCTGTGATTTTTAGACGTAGAGGGCAGTGTAAGTTCTTGTAGCATAAGGAACTTCTTAGCAAACCCTGCTGTCGAATCTCTCGCTTGGGATTCTATTTTCCACAACTGAACAGGATCTGCCATACCGGACATTGCTGATGGCCAAACTACAGTTGTTGGCATGGAAGATAAAGGTACATGCAGGCTTAGGGCCAAATCTGAAATCTTTATCTAGTCCTTTCTCCTGTAAAATGGTCATTGACTTCTGTTCAGGCCATACACTACCTTCAGTTTACAGGCAGAATCCCACTGAATGCAACAAGGGGCTCCACAATGATTGAGGAAAAAATAAGCTTTTTGTAGTAAATTTTTAGGCTATTTACTGGCCAATCATTTCCACTTCCTCACCCACCCATCAAGTGTCAGAACTGTAGCTCCTGAGTTCAGATAAGCACAAGGCCAAGCTTCTCCCCAGGGCTAGGCCATGCACAAGATATGCTTCACTCAGTGTTTTAACCTAGAAGTTGCATCTATATAAAGTTAGCATCCTCCCTAATTGGTTATGCCTACATTTATAGGCAACTTTGCTTCTGTTGGTAGTGAAGGTTTAGTCAGGTCTGACAGAAGCCTGCTGCGATTTAATAGTTCTACAGCACAGAATAGTCACATGTGCAAGACATCACAGATTAACTTTTGTCTTCCCCACAAGCATGATTAAAGTCACCCCAAAGCTAGAAGAAACTGGTCTGGATGAGCAGAAAACCTGGACTGACTGAGGAGGAGAGTTAACAGAAATGAAAGACGAATGCATATGTATAGAGAGAGAGAGAACAAAAAGTTATCAGTTGGAGCGGTCTATTGTCCAGGGCTAGAGGGGAGCGCAGTGAGAGCATCCTGAGGAGCTTCCAACTTATGAGAAACTGATCAGCACTTGCTAGTGTTTTCCTCCCCCCAAAAAGAAATTTATATGGGCTTGTCTACGTTACCAGCTGGATCAACGGACAGTGATCAATCCAGCAGGGGTGGATTTATCGTGTCTAGTCTAGATGCAATAAATTCGACCGCTGAGTGCTCTCCCGTCGACTCTGGTACTCCACCGGAGTGAGAGGCGCAGTCGGGGTCTATGGGGGAGCATCAGCCGTCGACTTAACGCAGTGAAGACACCTTGGTGATGGATATAAGTACGATGGCTTCAATTACGCTATTCACATAGCTGAACTTGCATAACTTAGATCGATCCCACCCACACCCGTGTAGACCAGACCTTAGACTGGGGTGGGCAAACTTTTTGGCTCGAGGGCTGCATCGGGGATGCAAAATTATATAGAGGGACCGGTAGAGAAGGCTGTGCCTCCCCAAACAGCCTGGCCCCACCCCCTATCTGACCCCCACCCACTTCCTGCCCCCTGACTGCCCCCCTCAGAATCCCCAACCCATCCAACGCCCCCTGCTCCTTGTCCCCTGACTGCCCCCTCCAGAAGCCACCCGCCCCTAACCATCACCCCAGAACCTACCCCCTATCTAAGCCACCCTGCTCCTTGTCCCCTGACCACCCCCAATCCCTCCGGACCCCACTCCCATCTAACCCCCCCCGCTCCTTGTCTCCTGACCACCCCGTCCTGAGACCCCCCGAACCTTAACTGCTTTCCCCCAGGATCCCACCCCTTACCCAATCCCCCCTGCTCCCTGTCCTCTGACTGCCCCGACCTCTATCCACTCCCCTGTCCCCTGACAGATCCCCGGGACTCCCACACCTCATCCAACCCCCACTGCGCCCTGCCCCTTATCCACCCCCCTGGCCCCCTTACTGCATCAGCCTAGACAGAATTAGACGCATTGCCGCACAGGCCCCTGCACCCCAAGTGCTGGCCACTCAGCAGTGTGGCTCCGGGGTGAAGGCGGGGGAAGGGCTGAGGTGGAACTCAGGGGCCAAGCAGGATGGTCCCGTGGGCTAGATGTTACCCGCAGGCCGTAGTTTGCCCACCCCTGCCTTAGACCCAGCTGCTGAGTGGTGAATTTCAGTCCAGTACCTTCCCCTTTTATCCCATCTTCTGCAAGTGCAACAGTTCTAGGTCTAAACAAGAGAGCACCCGGGAAGGTTTACCCAGAAGGGATAAGATTCAGTGGAGCAAGGTCTGAGACAGGCCGCACCTTGCTGATCCCACTCTTTCTTTCTGAAGGAAGAGGGAACCAAGTAAGAACCCTGCTGGAGCCACCCAGACCAAGGGACACTTCAGAGCAAATGGGTCCAGTGTGATGGGACCGCACAGCAGCCTGGTGAGTGCCCAGGAAGGAGGGTTCTTCTAGGGCTAGGGCACTGCTAGAGGCCCCCAATCAAGGTCATGGCCCCATTGTGCTAGGAGGTAGCACTGGCCATTGCCCCAATGAGCTTTACAATATAAGAAGATTTTAAAAACAGAACAGCCGCCATTCAGTTAGACAGCCTGCTGCTGAAGTCATGTGATAGGCATCGTTGTTCAAATGGTAATTAAACTGGAGTCACACTGTTTGCTCAGAGGCTACTGTTCAAATTTATCTGTTTGCTCCAGAAGATGTTTTCCATTCCACCCCTCTACCCCCCATTCTCCTGCAAACAGACAATGCCTAACCAATTTCAGTAAGCTGGCTTTTTAAAGTGACATGCAGATGCTCAAAGGAACAGATTAATTAAACAAAGTGAAAAAGCTTCCATAATACTCTGAGAGCCAGTCCTTGCCTTGTGCTACTGGAGAGTTAAAACCTCGTTGAATAGAGGCCATACTAAGTGTAAATCTCGTTAACATCTAGTCTTCCTGGGTCAGATTTTCCTCTCTGTTAAAGTGATCTCAATGCACAGTAACTCCACTGACTGCCCGGATTCACACCTGTATAAGAGACCAGAATCTGACCCGAGCAAGGTTCACTAAGATTGTTTTGGGTGGGGATGTGGAGGAAAGCGGTTTTAACAGAAAGCCTCCTTTCATCACACACATCACTAAAGCCCTTCTGTTCTTACTGGGACCATAATGGGTCTTTTTTACTTTTACGACAGTTAAGGAATCAGGAGACAAATTTGGACACACCTCTTTGTACAGTTTGAAAGTCTATGGAAGTTAATGTACCAGAGAGAAAGGGAAAGGGCTGACAGACATTTACATGATGGTGTTTTCCAGGACAGGTTTTAGTGTTTGTCTTTGGTTTAAGTTAGGTTTTGAAAGATAACAGGCCTGGTTCACAATATTGATGCAGGGAGCTGTAAAATATCCCTTCCTGTGGCAGTCCAGCCCCCACACAATACGGCATGGTGGTATTCACCACAAGACAAGCAGGTGGTGGTGTCACTTACACCGACACTTGAGATTTTCCACTTTACAGGGACCACTGTAGGGGTTATTTGGGCCCCGCATGGCCCTCCCTGCAGGTATCTTCTGACACTGAAATCTTCCACATGGCTGGGAAGCCAGCATAAACTCTGGCTGAAATACATAATTCATCTATGCAAGGGGAAAACCTTTCCAAACCAATGACTCATCTGCACTCACTAATGACTCATCTGCACAACAAAGGAGCAACACACTGGTCTTTTCTCCAGGATCATAACGGCAAGGAGCTATGACAACACCTGAAAGATGGAGTGGGGGCAGTTCTCTGGGATGTTAAGTGAAGTGCGGGGAGGAATGAGGTGAAACAAATACATGCCATAGCAGGCAATTCCCTGTCCTCCCAGGTCTTCGAAGTCTATGGTGAACCTTGAAGATCAATTGTACTAGAGGGCATAGCTGATAACACAGAGAATGAGAGATTACACTCTTAGAGATGTCAGAGTTTGCACCGCCTGACTGAGTTGTGGTTAGCGCCAACGGGCATCCATCCTTATGGTGAGACTCAACGGTCAAAGACTGAATGGACCAGGAAGACAGAATTCCGTTTCCATGTGGTTGTGCTGGGTCCTCCTGGAGGATGTTGGCAGTGCATGGGGAGAAAGTCAACCCCTTCAACAGATGCACTTGTTGTGTGGGTGGCCAGAGCATTGTCTTTCGCATTGCCAATTCAGCACTGTTCACCAGTATTTCGTTCATTTAGAGCAGGGGTGGGCAAACTTTTTGGTCCGAGGGCCACATCGAGGTTGCAAAATTTTATGGAGGGCTGGGTAGGGTAGGGAAGCCTGGTCCTGCCCCCGTCTGACCCCCTCTCACTTCCCACCCCCACTCAGAACCCTCAACCCATCCAAACTCTCCTGCTCCTTGTCCCCTGACCGCCTCATCTGGGACCCCCCAACCCCTAACCACCCCCAGGGACACCACCCCCTATTTAAGCTGCCCTGCTCCCTGTTCCATGACTGCCCCTTCCTGAGACCTCCGCACCCTAGCTGCCCACCAGGACCCCACCCCCACCCAACTCGCCTGCTCCCTGTCCCCTGACTGCCCCGGCCCCTATCAAACCTCCCCCTTATCACACTGCTCAGGCCCGCCGGAGTGAGACATGCAGCCTGGCAGGAGCTTGCAGCCCTGCCCCCTTACCAAGCCGCTCAGAGCGGCAGGAGCTCAGGCCCCACAGGAGCCAGCCACGCACTGCAGCGCTGCCCAGGAGCGGTGGGCCAGAGCGCTGGCAGCGCAGCGCGCTGAGGCTGCGGGTTGGGGGCACAGCGGGGGAGGGGCCGGAGCGCCTCCCAGCCTGGGCAGGATGGGCCTGTGGGCCGGATGTGTCCCGTGGGCCATAGTTTGCCCACCCCCTGATTTAGAGAATGAATAAAATCATTTCTAGGATATTTTCTCTCAACATTTCAGTGCTGGTGAAGGATGCCCAATAGACAGCCATTTATTTAGTAGGGTTTTCTATGGAGTTCACCACTGTGGTATCCAGGGGTGCGATTTTATACCAATATAGTTAAATCTCTCTCTCTCATCCCCCTCCTTCTCTCATGTGGACACAGCTATACCAGTGAAAGCACTTTTACAGTGGTACCACTGCACCCATGCTAGGAGTTGTACCTCAAACTACACTAGTTTCTAAACAGATACAGTTAAAGCTGTACAAAACGGCACAGCAAGTGCCAAGCTGTGGCAGAAGCAGGTACAGACATCAGCTCTCCTAATTCCCAGCTAGCACCTTAGCCTATAGGCTCTCCTTCCTCTGGAGACTGAAGCCCTCTCTCGACTGGTTAATGGTCAGAGAAAGCTTCCTCACATCCCATCCATTGTAGTATACTTCATATCTGACCTGGAGGGACCAGCCCTAGGGATATGTTGGGAATTCGGTCTCCATGGCCATTTCAGTTTCTTGGTCTCTGCTGAGGCTGCCAAAAAGGGGGTGAATTTTGTTGGTACTTTGTGTGACACTAGCTATTTCAACTCTCCTTCTTCCTCTCCCCACAATTTTCTGCATGGCTGGTCAGTCTCTCTCACTGAAGAGGCTGGATCCTTCTCAGGGAGGTCAGCTGCATAAAGTGAGAAATATTGCACAGGCTGTAGTACCACACAAGTGCCAGGCAACAGACAAGATGCTTTACGAAGGTCCTTTCCAGAACTATCTTCTGGGTTTGGACCCCAGACTGGGTGAATTATTCATAAAGACTAATTTATCCATCCCATTGGCCTCTTTTCTGTTTACAAATATTTGGCAAAGAATCGCACTTCCCGGAAGCCAGGCGTGCTTCAAAATTACGACAGATGTGTCACATGAATCTATTTCAACCTCAGCACTGCTCACGAGTAGTTGGCTTCAGGAATTTGGCAGCTATGTTTTAAAACTCAGGATGTTCTGATTGGTCATGCAGGACGTTTCCTTGCCCTGACTGGACAAATAGGTTTGAATCAGGTTTCTGGTGTGAATAGAAGTTTTATAGTGAGTGGTATTTGCTGGAAGAGAAAAATGGCGGTTTCTACAAATATTCTTGCCAATAAGCCTGGGGGTCAGCATATTTGAGGAAAACAAACACAGCTGGCATCTCTCTCACATAGTCATCCGTCCTCCATCAGCACAGAATTTGAGAGCCTCACAAGCTTTACTGTATTCATCTTCCCAACAACCCTGTTAAGGAGTGCAGTGCTATTACCCACGTTGTACAGAGGGGGAACTGAGGCACAGAGAGACTAAGTGACTTGCCCAAGTTGACCCAGGAAGTCTGTGGTAGAGCAGGGACTTGAATGCTGGTCTTCCAAGTACCAGGCTAGTGTCCTAACCAGCGGGCATCCTTCCTATTTCTGAAATTAATGTATTTAAAATACAGGAATGTCTGAATAAAGTTTTTTTGCAGGAATCAGAGAGGTAGCCGTGTTAGTCTGGATCTGCAGAAGCGACAAAGAGTCCTGTGGCACCTTAAAGACTAACAAAAGTATTGAAGCATAAGCTTTCATGGGCTAATACCCACATTGTCGGATGGATGCAGGATTTTGCAGAATTTATTCTGCTGTTCGACTCACTGTTTTCAGACACAGGTGATATTGACCCCTGAGCAGAGCCAGGCCAAGGAATACATACCACTGAAACCCTCAGGCTTGAAGTGAAGCCTCAAGGACTTGACAGTAGAATTTAAATTCTCCCTAGGTCTTGACTCGGCTCTTTTGAGTAGGGGGTGAATATCACCCTGCTAACACAAGACTTGTTTAGGTCACAGACCTGAACATACATCACATTTTACTAGCCCTATCTTTAATGAAGATTCAATAAACATGCAAATGTCTCCAACAAATCCACATGCCACGGTGAAGTTGCATCGGAGAGTATATTTTTCAATTAAAAACCCATCCTCAATTCCAGAGATAATCTCAGCAGGCGGCTGTGGACTCACAAAACTGAATTCAGGCATAAATTAGATACAGATGATGTGGTGGTGGTAGTAGGAGTTTAGCTTATTGCGGTTTCTTACTCAGGTACAGTTCCTCATGTTTTCCACATCCTGTGTTAACACTCGGGGTATTGTTTTTCCTCCACTGAAAAACAAACCTTTTCTTTTTTAATCTGTTTCCATGGGGCTATATAGCCAGCTTGTAAACAACCTCACCTTTGACCCAAGGACACATCTGTGCTGATGGTACTGTCAAAATATTTTAACATCATGTCTGTTAGAATACAGGTCACTTAATATTAAGAGTATGTTTGTGCATCGTTTATAGGATTAATACGTTATTAATCAATGTGACAGGCATAAGTAGTATTCATCGGGAATACTCTGTGTGCAATTTTGGTCTCCTCTGTTTACGAAAGATAAATTCAAATGCAACAGTTGCAGAGAAGGGCTTCTAGGATGATCAGAGGAATGGAGACTCACAGAAATGTTGGACTGGAAGAGACCTCGATAGCTCATCTATTCCAGTCCCCTGCCCTGAGACATTATTTAGACCATCCCTGACAAAGTGTTTGTCTAACCTGTTCTTAAAAACCTCCAATGGCAGAGATGCCACAACCTCCTTAGGTAATTTGTTCCAGTGCTTAACTACCCTGACAATTAATAAGCTTTTCCTAATGTCTAACTTAAATCTATCTTGCTGCTATTTAAGCCTTGTCCTATCCTCACTGGATAAGGAGAATAATTTATCATCATCCTCTTTATAACAAACTTTGACATACTTGAAGACTTGTGTCCCCCCTCAGTCTTCTCTTCTCCACACTATACAAACCCAGTTTTTTCCAATCTTTCCACGTAGATCACGTTTTTTAGACCTTTAATCATTTCTGTTGCTATCCTCTGGACTTTCTCCAATTTGTCCAAGAAGCATGATGCCCAGAATGGGACATAGTGCTCCTACTGAGGACTTATCAGTGCTGAGCAGAGCGGAAGAATTACTTCTCGTGTTTTGCTAACAACAGTCCTGCTAACACATCCCAGAGGGATGTTCACTGTTTTTCCAGCTGTATTTCATTGACTCACATTTAGTTTGTGATCTACTATAACCGCCAGATCCTTTTCTACTGTATTCCTTTCTAGGTAGTCTTTTCCCATTTTGTATTTAGGCAACAGATTATTCCCTTCCTAAGTGTAGTTTGTGTTTGTCCTTACAAGAGAAGGCTTAAAGAGCTTGGCTTGTTTAGCCTAACAAAACAAATGATGAGGAGGAGGAGACATGATTGCTCTCAATCAGTACATCAGAGAGATGAATACCAGGGAGGGAGAGAAGTTATTTAAGTTAAGGGTGAATGCTGGCATAAGAACAAAGTGGCTCTCAATAAATGTAGGCTTGAAATTAGACAAAGGTTTCTAACCATCAGAAGAGCGAAGCTCTGGAATAGCCTCCCCAGGGTAGTGATGGAAGGGAAAACCTACCTTGTTTTAAGATTAAGCGTGATAAGTTTATGGAGGAAATGGTCTGATGAGACTGCCTTACAATGGCCTATGGTGCATCTGTCACAGCTACTAGCAAATCTCTTCAACGGGGAAATGGATCACTATATTGGGAGGGCTTTACAGAGCAGTCTTTCTGGCTTCTGGGTCTTGCCCACATGCTCAGGGTCTAACTGATGGCCATATCTGGGGTCAGCAAGGAATTTTCACCCAGGTCAGATTCACAGAGACCCGGGGGGGAGGAGGGGACGGGTGGGGTTGCCTTCCTCTAGAGTGGTGAGCACAACTCACCTGCCGGTTTGAACTACAGTAAATGGTGGATGCTCTGTAACTTGAAGGCTTTAAATCATGATTTGAGGATTTCAGTAACTCCGCCAAAGGATATGGGCCTATTACAGGAGTGGGTGGGTGAGGTTCTGTGGCCTGCGATGCGCAGGAGGTCAGAACAGATGATCACGATGATCCCTTCTAGCCTTAAAATCTATGAGCATTTGTTAGATCAGAAGTGGCCAACCTGAGCCTGAGAAGGAGCCAGAATTTACCAATGTTACAAAGAGCCACAGTAATAAGTCAGCGGCCCCGGAATCAACTCCTCTGCACTCCCCGGCTCCCAGCACCCCCCGACTGGTGGCAGCCCCACCAATCAGCACTCCCCCTCCCTATCCACACCTCCTGATCAGCTGTTTCATGGCATGCAGGAGACACAGGGGGGGGGGGGGGAAGAGCGAGGGCAATACAGGCTCAAGGGAGGGAAGGGGTGGAGTGGGGGCAGGGCCTATGGCAGAGCCAGGGGTTGAGCTGTGAGCACCCCCAGCACACTGGAAGGTTGGCACCTGTAGCTCCAGCCCCGGTGTCGGTGCCTATACAAGGAGCCGCGTAGTAACTGCTGAAGAGCCGCACGTGGCTCCGGAGACAGAGATTGGCCACCCCTGGGATAGATGGTTATAAACAACCAATTAACTTATTGGACTCTAAGACCGTTTACTGAATCATCATTTGTTAACACTAAATAAGCCATTTGCTAGAGTGTCTTAACATAGTTTCACAAGAGAAAAAGAGGGTTTTTCTAGCAAGTGGGGCAGGAGACAGAAGCCAGGAGTCCTGACTTTCAATTCTCAGCTTTCTCTTGGACTCACTGAGAGACCTTGGACAAATCATTCAGCTTCTCAGTGCCTCAGTTTACCCATTTTTAAATGGGGATTGTATTTGGCAACCTCACTGTGTCCACAGAGGATTAACATATGTGCAATGGGCTTTGAAGTGTGACGTGCTTGCAAAGGGTAATTACCATTTTTAGTTTTCCCACAGTGATTCAGTCAACCTTAATATAGCCACACTGTGAACACCCTCTCAGGAGTACCTCTCATTCTAGCCTTCTGCTTAGTGGGAAATGCTTTGTACCTTCATATTCAATATAAGTCACGTGTGTCACACGTTTCTGTTTGAAGAGACTTCAGACACAGAGCAACAGGACCAATGTGGGCTTAGACAGCAAGGGGCCACCAGGCTGTTTGCCTTTCATCACTCACTTCTGGCATGATTTCAATCTTCTCGTAGCGCCGCTTGAACGGGAGAGACAGCACCTCTGCTCTGCGGTAGGACATTGCCGACGGCTGGCAGTCTATCATCAGGTCTGTGCGATGGGACTGGGTGGGTGGAGGCTGAGTGTACTGCTCTGGACAAACCACATGGAGAGGCTAGAAGAGAAGAGACGACAGTGGTGAAGATAGATGTCCAGCTGTCAATGTGCATTACCCTAGAAGGTGTATATAATGCAAGTACTGACGCTGCAATTATAAGGTTTGTAATATGGCTGTACATTGGCAATGTACCTTAGTTGTGTTTCAGTAGCATCCAGATGCCCTTAATCAGGATTGGAGTAAGCAGTTCAGGGCCACGACAGTCTGTTATGTGTTTATACAGTGCCAAGCACAACGGACCCTGACTGGTGTCCCAAGGCAACATTTGAATAAAATAAATATCAAGTTACGCCAGGTGCTGTACAAAAAAAAACTGAAGACAACCCCCAAAAACTTTCACTCGAAATAGGAACAGAGTGCCACAGATGGGTGTAGAATACAAGGGAGTAGAGAGCGGGAAGACAAGGGTGACAGTGGGAGGAATATATGGTTGCATATATTAGCCAAATGGACAATTCTGGAGGCTTCACAGATTTTTTTTTTAAAACTAGATACATTAACAGATCACAAATAGGCTGTTTACTCCAGGGGCCACAGTAGAGGCGTGGGTCTGATGGATAAGGCGGCGTCTGTGAGAACTGATCAGAGGAGGAGGGCATTCTACACCTAAGGGCAACATGGAAGAAGGTACTGGTGGAAGAAGCGAACAATGGAATCTGCCATCATTCATGGAGTGAAGAGATGATTGGCTAGATTTTTCTTTCACGGTCCTTCACACTATTGTGCGTTTTGGATGTGTTGAAGAGGGAGCCAATAGAAGAACCCAGCAGGAGGAAGGGTGAGGGTAACATGTTTGAAGGGTTGAGTCAGGAAGAAAATTTTAGCAGCAATGTTTTGAATAGAAAGGGGTGGGGTGAGGTGAGGTGGATGCCGGGAAGACTGAAGAGGAGACTGTGGTAGCCAAAGTGGGAGATGTCAGTCTGAAGAAGAGCTTTGACAGACTGGCCAGAGAGAAAAAAGGAAGCAGGAGGATTTGGACATGATCTGGATGTGAAGGCCCAGAAAGTGCAAAGAGGAGGCTTTGATTATAGGCCAAAGGGACCAGGCGATGTTGGAGTTAACTGAAGTAAATGAAGCTGAGAGAACTCAGCACACCTTGCGCTCCTGGGACATAAATACTTATCACACACATCCAGGGCATCTTTAAACAAGCAGCAAAGATTCAAAGGGAAAAAAGATTGCGTTTATTAACTGCAAAGAGGCTCAGTCTTGGAAATGTGTGATGTTTTATGCTACTTAACTACTGTCACTTTGCACAGTGAGCTGTTAAATGTTTAAAGTCCACTGTCTGGAGACAGGTGGCCATTTTGTACACATTTCATGCAGGCTATTAGAAGAGGAGGCATACGCTATGTGCTCTCTTATAGAAAATACAAACAGCCATGTCTTTAATATAAAGATCAATCCACCGTGAAAGTATCCATTGGGTGGGTGGCTGTAGGTGTATAAATATAAAGGGAAGGCAAGAGAGATTTCATTACCTGGACTTCTTTGAGTAGCTTGGACACCTGAATAAAATTCAGTCTCGTGTCAATGGGGCAGTAAACGCATTTCATAGCCAAAGGTTGATAAGGTGCCAGTGCATCCAAATAAGAAAAGTCAGGCTCTGGGAGAGGGAAAAAAAAAATGCAGAAGATATTTGATGTCTCAAGAACAAAGATTGCCCAATTCCTCTCCCTAGTACCATGTCCTAGTCTAGACGAGCTGTCGTTTGGCAATGTTAATTCACTTACGGATTTCTCTTTTTTCCCCCTAGTTATTTTCAGTTAATTTGATGAAAATTATGCCCACAATTAGTCTTAGCTCAATCAAGCAACAGAGCAGCGCCATTTCATCTGAAAGCATTATTGACTGATTCTTCTATAACAAATTTAATTAAGACCAAAACAGAATCTCTTAGTTTTAATCAGATCCTCAAATAAAAAAAAAAAAAAAGCACAATTTACCATTTTTCAGTATCGCAAACCCACCTGAGTGCTCTGGTTTCTCAGCCTGACAAAGATCCAACACAAACACTTCATGTTTCAAGATGATTTTGCATAAGTGTCACCTTCAGCAAATACATTTTCACCATTTTCCTCATAATTACTCCTTTTAGTTTAGGCTGGGTGTCAGTATTAGACTCATGGAAGAATAAGGAACTATTCACTAAATATTTCACCATAATCTAGTGGATCTGTAGAGAACTGGATAATTCAGGGGAGTACGCAAGAATATTCACCTTTTTTACCTCTGTGCTACCAGTGCATTCTAGCACAGGTAGTAGTGACTGAAAGTGCTGTCATCAAATGGCTCTTCTGCAGCTTATGTGATTTTTAGTAGTGACCTCAGACCAGTTTCTAGGGGATTGGTGCTTCCTCACTAGACCCACAATGGCTGGTACTAACTGGCATCCTTGTTGGGCATGTACTTAAAGAGTGCCAGAATCTTTCCCCAAACTTTCATCACATTCCTAGTTCTTGTCTATGCTAGTAAAATTCAGACGCACAGTTTTCCACCCGGGTAAGAATTGCGGAAGTGTAAGTACAGCCATGACTCCGATTCAGAACAGAATTAGGAGACATGGTGGTAGAAACCCAAACACACCTGCACACCCAACTCTTGTGGATTACTTCTTTCACCATTACTTGCACCTGTGGAGAACTATGGGTGGAAATTTGGCAGTGAGGCACAATGGTGGGTTGTGCCTCAATTTCACTGGAGGGACCATTGGTGGAAGGCTGTGGAAAAACTTGCTTCATCGCTGCCCTACTCCTGTATGAACAAACTATTCTTCACAGAGCTGTCAATGACACCCTTACTGAACTAAACTCACTATAAGAAACCATAGCGGACGCCATGTTGCATATCTCTGAAGGCCTCACATATGCTAGGTCAGTGCCAACACTCACTCACTTGCTCAGCTTTGGCCACCAGCTTTAGGGTCTCCTAATAGCACGGTGAAGCAATGATTTAAATAAGAGAACCTGCTCTCTTTCTTCAGACCTCAACGTGACTGCGTTTTAGTATCTGATGGGACAACTGTGTCTCCTTGCAGGAAGTCTCAGACTGAAACACCTTCTCAGTAAGAGCCAGATTCGGATACCCTTGCTCATGTTTGGTAATACCTAACTGCATGAGTAGGTCCATTTATTTCCATGGGACTAGTTGAGGAGTAAGGTACTAATCAATGTAAGGACATCAGAACCTGGCCCTAAATTAAGAAGTCTGGAATAGGCGTGAGGATCGGTATTTCCAAAGTGGCATGTTGCTATATGGCAGTGTTGCTATCGGAATCAGAGCTAAAGCAGTTGTTGATGGAGTGACTACCCAGATAACACTGAGTATGGTACAAAAGCTCACAGCCAGTCACTCAGGAGGGCTCATGCTTTGCTTGTAAATAGGCCTCTTCTGGCTTTCATTAGTGACAAAATGTAGTGTCTGTTTAATAGGGGGACTATAACTTGCCTTTTCAATGGAGGTGCGTGTGACCATCTACAGAGCTGTCTCCTCTCCCTATTTTGATCTTTTCCCAAGTCCTTACCCTTTTATCTAAGTGTTTTATATTGCCACCCATCACCATAGTATCAGGGCATCTTCCACAGAAAAAAGCGGAGTCTCCAGCACTTTTACCAGTACAGGACTAGAACTCTGCTTGGGTTGGTGGAAAGGCTCTCTCATGGAGGAATGCTTTGCAACATTTCCTAACGATGGTCAGACTCTGATCATCTCTGGAAGATTGTTTTCCTCAGAGGATGTTTCCTTCCCAGCTCTCATGTGCTTTGTCCTGGGCTTTGGGATCTGCATTGTCACAGAGGAATGCACCTGTCCCGGTAGTTCATAGATCCCAATCAGCCTTTGATCCATTAATTGCTTTGAAAATTAGGACCAAGGCCTTAAGCTGGCATTGGAAGCTGACTCGGGGAACGTGGAGGGATTTGAGCACAGTCTTGCTCTCAGTGCCTGGACCAGGGAGACAGTAGGTCGCCCCATTCTGAACCAGCTGGAACCTGTGTATCATCTTCACATTCAGCTTCAGATAAAGTCCGCTAAAGTAATCCAGCCTGGGGGTGACAACTCACAGATCCCAGTGGCTAGGTCCCTGGCCAGAAGGTAGGAATGAAGTTTCCTAGCAAGCTGGAGGTAAAGGGAGGCATTTTGGAAACTGAGCCTACCCGGTCACCCCAGAGTAGCAAGAAGTCTAAGAGGACCCTGAGGTTTTGTAGCACTTTGATGAATAAGGGCTGTATGCTTTTGAGGGAAGTTGGAGACAAAATCTTGGCCAGCTCATCAAAGCATTTCCCTTTTCCAATCAGCACTGCTCCTGTCTTGGCAGGGTTCAGCGTGAGCCAACTGCTCTTCATCCAAGAGCTGATCTCTTGTAGGCATTTTACTGCAGTACATACAAAGATCTTGCTTACAAAAGGCTATGTAGGGCAAGGATCAACTCTGCAGGGCTAACAGGAATGAAATGCAGTATAAATTATTTGTTACTGATGTCAATCCTAAGAGCCTCACTTGAACCAGCTCCTACTGAAGTAATCAAACCAGGGAACAAGGGAAGTCCTGGGAATCTGGTCCAACAAGAATGGATGACACATCACATCGCATCACATCACATACGACCAGCACTTCACTTACCTGTAAATATTACCGTGTTAAGGCTAGATTTCCCCCACAGCTCCATAAAGTGCACCACATCCCCAAACCTGAGGGAGGGATGGCCAGTGAACACAACACACGGCTGTTTGAAATCATTGCTGAAGTCTCCATGGATACTGGGATAGTGCTTCAGTTTGTTTGTCTGAATGAGCTGAAATAAAATAATACTGAGACCTTACCAACTTTTCGCATGTCTATGTTCGGATATTGTTATGTATGAGTGTGTGTCTGTCTGTTCATATACATACACACAAACACCACACACAGGCATGAATATGCATCCCCCACCCCAATATATGGCTGGTTATTTATAATATGTTATCCAGCTCACTCCCATATATTCTGTAGGACTTGAGCTCATTGGGTCAGTGCTGCAGTAAACATCCTGATGGAGGTATGGTCTGGAGAGCTGAGCACAGGACTCAAGCTGGGAACTTCAGAGTTATGCTCCTCACTTCCTGTAATACTACCCTGAAAGGTGGCTCTGCAGAGGTTCCACACGTATGCTTCTCAATGATTTCCAGAGGAAAGTGACCGCAGGGTACCAGTAAAAAGCTGCTCTTTCTAGCTGCTGTCTCACCAAACCCACCGAGAGTTAACATGGGTTCTTTGCATGTCATGTTAATGTTGAGAAATTCAGCCCTCAGCAACATCTGTCACTACTGGATTTAGATGTGAGATTCAAATCACAGGAATCTCTTCTGATGAGTCACAAGAAGGAACAGACTCCAGCTTGCCCTCTCTTAGCTAAATTGGCTCTGCTAGACTAAAAGAAATGCAGTCAAAATTACTTTTTTCCCTAAGGTCAGCCAACTATGACTGAATACACACAGGGAGCAGATCCCCTTAGTAAGCTGTGGCTTCATAAACTTTGCACCTTTTCAGAGTAGAGCTTTGCTTCATTTCCTCTGCCTCTGGTTTCTCCATATGTAAAATGAGGATCCAACTTGCCCAGAGTGTTGGAAGGAGACTGGATTTAATATATAAATGTATCCTACTGACACAGTCTGATTAGATTCTCTCAGTACGTATATGCCCCATCACCAGTGAGTATATAAAAGAACGGGGGGTCTTAATTTAAACGTCCATGAACACACACTGCTGTCTGCTGCCAAGTGCAGCAGTCATTCAGGCTGTAGGAATTTGCAACACAGCACAATTTCCAAAAGCAGCTGTGCTATTCTACAGAAACCCTGTACAATCCTGCTTGTGAGTGAATGGCACTGTACACACCAACTTGCATACCATGACCTATAGCCAGAGACCTTCATTCCAGACATTGGTTTTCATTGTACTACATTCAATTTAAGAAGAGAAACCAAGAGGAAGTGTGTGTTAAAATAAGCATCTCATAGTCTTTCACTGCTGTAGCTCTCGCCTTTCCAGAGCTCAGCTCCCTTTTATTTATCTATCGTCTCTTGCCGTGTTATGTTTAACTCAGACTCTAAGTTTCTTGGGGCAGCACTGATAACGTTTCTGTACTGCTAAATAACATGAATGCCTATGCTGTAGAACATCAACACTTATTGGGTACACAATATCTGAACAAGAAATAAAAACCATCATCCACCTACAAGTTCTGGAGGTTGTTACTCAAGTTCAGCAATGAACACTGTTTGCAGTTGGTCAGGCTAAACCTGTAGTCAATGAAATACTGACGCTGGACTATGCAACACAGAAACTTGCCCTCAATGTGAAGCCTGGCTACACAATGCACAAATAAGTACTTTCTCCTCTTTTTTCACTTCCCACGGTCCCACCTTTTCAGCTTCTTCTAAAAGGGCTTTCTGGCACAATTTTGTCTTTGATTTGTTGGGCTGTTGGTTTGCCTGTCTGCTGCGGCACAGGCAGTGTAAAATTACACTGCAGCACAGAAATGGATCACAAGCAGGGTTTGACTGGCAGCACTACCTTTGGGGTCTGATGTATAGGATGGAAGCTTCATGCAGGCCCACACCATCAGATTTGCCACTTGGGCTCTTGGATCATAGAGAATTAACCACAACATCATAGAGAAAGGGCTTATGACTTTCTCCACGTCTTTGCAATACGGAAGTCTGAAGCACCCTACCTTCTGCAACCTGACAATAATATCATATTCCAATTCAGCTTTTAAATGGAAAATGTAAATATGCATCCAATGACTGCTGTGGCAGTTAATATGCACTCAGCCTTGCAAATACTCCTATAATTAAGGCTGGTAAAGATTTCTGATTGAAGCATCTGGAGTGCAATATTTAGAATCTAAATGTTGCCTCCAGTAATAAGAGCTGGCTGCAGAGCGGCTTAGCAGACAATAGGCAAAACAAGTTTTATCCTGTGAAAGATTGGAATCATAGATCCTAGAAGGGAAACAGTTCCAAAAGCTAACTGCAGCACATGTCAGAGCTATGTCAAAATCCTGAACCTGAAGTTGTAAATCTTGTTTCAATGGAGTCCGTGGGCAATTTATACTCTGGAAACCAAAGTGGATTTTTGATGTGCCACAGAGCCAGGGAAAAGCTCCAGGAAAATTGCAATAATTACAGACATTCCTATGACTGGCATTTATGGAATACCTTTCTTCCAAAGATCCGCAATCACTCTACTAGTACACAGATCCACAATCTCCCATTCTAATATAATATTTACACACAGCACTCAAAACTTTGCTAAGCAGTGGGGAAACCATTAAGTTAGAAGATTATCAAAGACATGACTTATTTTATCTGCATATGGTTAGATGCACACACATGTGATGCACTGTAAAATAGTGCACCTGCACTCTGCTCACTAGTCCACCTTCCAAGTCTCTGAGCACTTCCAAAGCAGCTTCTTGTGCTTATCATGAGAGCCAGAGATTCTTTAAATGATCTCAAATGTCTTGGGCCTTGGTTTATATCTCCAGCAGCACTGTGTCCTCCAGCACCATACATAAAAACAGCCATACTGGATCAGACCAAAGGTCCATCCAGCCCAGTGTCCTGTCTTCTGACAGTGGCCAATGCCAGGTGCCCCTCAGGGAATGAACAGAACAGGTAATCATCAAGCAGGGGGGCACTCATTCAGGACTGTTTTGTGAAGATGTCATTTACTGAATCCCTACCACTATTCCTTGCAACATGGTGTGTTTCATGGAGATCCCAAAACGATATTGACCAGGCCTCCTCCAGGTTGTGATATCTGATGAAACCATGGCCTGAGATAGTATGACTGCAGGCCATACATAAAAACATTAGAGACCTCACACACATGAGAAACTCAGGGTTGCTTGATAATCTTTGGAATGATCCATTCTAGTTACTCAATCCACAAAAAAGTCCCAGGATATCAGAGACACAAGGTAGAGGAAGTAATCTCTTTTATTGGACCAACTTCAGTTCGTGAAAGAGACAAGCCTTTTCACATACACAGAAGAGCTCCCACAATCTTGAAAGCTTGTCTCTTTCTCCAACAAAAGTTGATCTAGTAAAAAGATATTACCTCACCCACCATGACTCTTTAATACAGAAAAGTATAACAATGATTACCAAAACCATATTAAAAACGGCACCGTTGGCAACAAGCCAGGGTCAGCAGCATTGGCTGGTGCTTATCCAATCTGTATCTCCAAAACTGCATCTTGAAGCTTTAGCTTTCAGAAGCATGAAACATTTAGGACCTCTCTTTCTGTGGAAAGATTCTTTATTGACTGAAAGCTTAAGAGATAAGAGACAGTAAAGTGTATTGAACCTAAACTATGGTGAGCTTTTTGTTGTGGGGTTTTTTTTCAAATCCCAAATGGCTAAGCTGCCCTTTAAAGCAGTAGACATGATTTACGGGGTCAGTAACTACTACTATAAACTGGATAAATCTATGTAACCATTATGTACTCTTTGTTCAGCAAAGCCAAAATTTATAGCCGTTTATTTTGTGTGCGTTCTGCATCCAGAAATTCTGAGAGCTATGCCTCTATTTCATCAAGGAGGGAGGGAGTGATGCATGTATTACTTCTTCTTCCTTGTCTCATGTATAGGCCACCTCTAACGGAGGCCTTTTGCTGTAGAATAGATTGTTCCTCCCATGTCACATAATTCCTGGTATGTATTGCTTTGAACATGATGCGCTGGACCCAGTATGTGAAGGAAAGAAACAAAGATCAAGATGAAGAATGCTAGTTTTTCCATAGCAAACACTCCAAATTACTTCCACCCCAGCTACTTGCAGTCAAAAAACAATAGCCTATTTTCTAGCCATTTCTCCTTGGTAGTGAATTAAACTAGTTTGGAGTAAGGAACTCTTGTTTCAGAATAAGAGCATCCACACATGAAGTTAAAGCAAGAAGGATAATGTGCTCTAAACTCACACCCTACCTTATTCCAGATTAATATCATGTGTAGCCAAGCCCTTAGTCACATTTGAAAATTTTATCTCTGGACTAGAGTCAAAGCAGCATCCTGGAGGTAAAAGACTCCATCAATCTCTCTTTACTAATCCCCTAAACTCAAAACATTTGTTACATTTTGTTTTTAACTTGGTAGAGGCTTCTCAAGTTGCCTCAGTACAAGCTCTTAGCCTTTCACAAAAACTACTTGTGAAAACAGAACTGGTTCAGCTGTACGAACAGAGGCGAGAACTGTCCAGATATTGGTCATCCCTTTTTGAAATGTTTTCCCATCATAGTGCCCTTCCCATACCTCTGTTCTTCCTCCTGAGAAAGTACTGGCTGCGATACTGATAAAAGGAAATAAATACTTTCACACTATGGATAAACCGCCTGGGTAACTCATTGGCCCAACGTATTGTCCCAAAGAGCTTGGAATGACCAAAAAACAAAATTAAGAACTGGACATTTATCTGGGTAATGAGAACTTCTGGTTTCAGGAGCAGACTGAATCTGCTGCCTAGACTGTATTTGTTTTGTGGACAGAGGGCATCAGTTTCCAGTTTCTCTCTCCCACTGGCATACAGCATCGAACACATTGCTGCTGCTCACCTAAATAATTAACATGCATATCTGAGTAATTTCTCTTACTCTATTCTTCCAAAGATGCTCTGAGCTCATCAACTGATCTCTGTTCAAATGCAATAAATCAACCATTGAAAAAAGCACCACCCAATTATTCTATCAGAAAGACTCTTATTTAAATGTTGTTTCCATACAAGTGATAATTTAATTCATGTTTCTGATACTCATTACCAGTGCCCTTGAAATTCTCATTGAACAATCCCCTTCCCATAAAATGATTGATTCGTGGATTTAAAAAGAAATTGTGTATCTACATACGCGCGCACACACACGCAGAGGAAGGATGGTCTAGTGGTTAGGACTCTAATCTAGAACTGGGTTCAAGTCCCTGCTCCACCACAGGTACTGCCTGCGTGACCTTGGGCAAGTCACTTAGCCTCTGTGCCTCTGATCTTCCTCTGTACAATGGCAACACCAGTACTTCCCTACCTCACAGAGGCCTAATAAAATAGATAGAAAATTTAGCTGCCTTCTCTCAGAAAGCCACCTCTATCTGCACTCATCAATCCTTACCCCATGCCTCCCGTTTACTCTAATTGGAGATATATTGGTTCCCATCAATATATGGATTTTCTATAAAAGTCTCTTTGAAGGCAGAAGTTGTGCCACATCTATGTAAGTTTTGCTCCCTAGATGCACATCTTGATTCTGCAAGGACCCCAAAGGGCCAGTAGTCAAGGAATCTTACTTGCTTCAGCAACATGCTCACCTCGGACACTCCTTTGCAAATAGCAGACAATACTGATCACTTATGATTTATGCTCCTTATATACTGATAAGGCATCTTGAAATAGAAGATTAATAGTTTCATAACACTAGACAACATGAGTGCCCATTTCAGTTAGGAAGGTAGCTTCACCCCCAACAGCAAGGTTTCGTCTCTATGCACTTTGAGATTAGTAGCTTGGTTTAAACAAAGAACAATTTCTACTCAGCGTTCAAGAAGGGCAAACAAACGTGTGGATATCGGACCCCTTTCCATGAAGGCAGGTAAGAGAGACTAGTGGATATTACATAGTAACATTTTCATCAAGCTTACGACAACAATGGCAGGGTTAATGGTACATTCTGACATCTTCCTCCCCAAAAACTATATTTATAAATAATGGAACGAAAGCCAAAATTGTGTGACCGATGGTAAAAAAGGACCATTTCACAGATCCAAAAGAATTAGTCACAGAAAAAGAATGACCTCATTGAGCTCTGGGTTTTAGGAAGCCACCTAAACTTGGCACTGATCACAGATAATGCCTTCGTATTTGCTTACCTCGGCATGAGGAAAGGGCGGTTCCGGGAGATATACCTTCGTCTGTTTATTATGACACAGCCTTTAAAAGGAGGAGGAAAAAAACCTGGGTTAGAGCCGTGCAGGAAAATATACTGCAGTATCTGCTGCCATCTACTGTGAAGATTTTCTGGACAGTCATCCCACTTCCTTGACCTGCCGCACAAAGCCTCCCACTTTAACAGGGGGGATTGGAAACAACAAAAGAAAGAGAAGATGCCTGGGGGGTGGGTATTATGATCTAGAGAAAGTGTACGTCAGTACAGGGCTCAAATTGCTTTAGAACCATTTTATAGTAAATAGAGTCCTCTTGCCTGTGAAAATGGCTATGTTACTCAGCTTTCACTGGCATCTTACATACAGTAGGACCTCACTGATTCTCATTCAAACCCCAATAACCCTCACAAGAAACCTACTCAAAGGTTTCATCTGTTATCTCAAAGATTTCACCCATCCATTTGCTGTAAACTAGTCACCCTGTATACATTTCATTATTATGGGTATATGGCTAGCAAACGGCTTCTCTCATTCCTCTATGACGTTCATCATTGTCGGCTATTTTGTGTCAAGCGTTCCTTTCACAAAGTAGATATTAAAAGCTATTGATTGACTTCAGCAAGATCATTCGATTCATTCCGTCTTGGGAGGTAGAATAAAAGAGCAGATCTGGCAGTGTTCTAGGTGATGATGCAATTGTATAATATAGTAACATTACCTTGCTGACTTGTCCTAGGAAATCCAGCAAAGAAATCCTACCAGCATGATACATTCCTTAGTTTTTAGTATATAGCAACAAAACTAGGTCAAAATAACTCTGAGAAAAATCCCCCCATTGCACCAAAAAATTAAGAAGCTTGGGGCTTGCCCAGACGGAGACTTAGCACATGGCAAGCCAGGATGTTAATGTAATGTAATGTGCACTAGTCTGCCACACCCAAAGTCCCGTAAGGTGTTTTGAGCTAGGTCAAAGTGTGGACAAAGTACTTGGTCTAGCAGACTATCCTGGGACTGTCAAACAGGAATCCCTCAGTTCTAACCCCAAATCTATCAGTGGCTTTAGAGAAGTCACCACCTTGGCCTCAGTTTTCTGTGACCAAAGTAACTATTTTACCTGTTAAGAATGTCTGAGGATTAGTAGGATCTCTGCTGACTTTTGAAGATAAATTACCATATAACTAGGATTAAAGTATGTTTTAATCTGGTCTCGAATAATAAATATTCTAGAATTTCAGTCAACTATTAAGTGTCTGAATTCTGCAAACTAGATGTAATTGACAAAATAAGATTTCCACTTGCATGCTATGTTTTGTGCTGCCATACCACTGTTTTTTTTAAAAAAGTACTAACCAGTCTTGCAATTTTATAGCACCTTGATTCAAACTATTTATACAGGAATCACTTAATTCACTATTAAAGTACAGCCACCAGTCAAACAAAACACAGCAGCTGTTTAACTGCAGTACTATTCAACGGGCATAATTTAGAATACCTACACTGAAATTTGGCTAGGGCCCAAAAAACTAGATTCCCCAACTCTTGCTTAAAGTAGCATGGTCTCTTAATCCATCAGATTTTATCCTTTCCTTATCCAAACACTTCCAGAAGAATTCATTCATCTCAGTTTCTCCCAGTGCACCTTGTTTTTCTGTCTTCCAGATTAAAAGATCTCTGAAGCATGGATTAGCTTATTTGTGTCGTACAGGATCTTATTATTGCTTAACAAATACATAATAATCACAAGTGGTCAGGCCCCCGTTCTATGGCTCATCTGAATTATGAATACAAAAAAATCTCACCGGTTTATGTATGCTGCTTGGCGCATTGAGTGAGACTCACAATGGGCAAGAAAAATGCATCTGAAAGTCACTCTGAGCAAGTGCATCATTTACTCATTGGCTCTGAGTGCCAGTGCCAAACACATCTGTGATTTTTAAACAGATTCAACATACAAACTACTGGAACAAATGCCACTCTAATGATCCAATACCTACGTACATCTCATTCCTGTAACTGAAATGGCGTGTACATAATTCCTATCTTGTGTATATCCAGAATGTTCCAAGTAGAGAGAATCTGCAGCTATCAGCACTCACTATGTACACGTTTACTGTAATGTGTATGTCAGAATCCAGTCTGACAGAGTAGTCCACTAACACCTACCACTCGGCAAAGATCTGGGAGAACTCCAGGGAGCTGTTGGCAACAGGTGAGATGAAGTAAAAGGGGACATTGGAAAGTCCTGCAGAGTCGATGTACTGATATAGACACTCCAGCAGGTCATATATCACTCCAGAAGGATAACATGGAACCAGGACATTTCCTCCATTCCGGACAGTCATAGCTTGAGGGAGAAAGAGAAGGGAAAATTAACAGGTTTCAAAAAGAGCTTTTCATCCCCAAAAGCTCTATAGGGCACAGGAAAGCAGCTATCTAGATAACTGGTGCACATCATGTAGCTTAACAGAGTGAGTGATGTGTGTAGACAGATTTCTGACCCCTCAAGACTTCACTGCCTTAAGTGAGACAAAATCAGATCCTTCTCCTGCAAAAGCACAGCTTTGAACAAAAAGAGCTTCTGATAGCTGTGGGATCTATGATACACACTTGAGATAGACACTCCATCCAGTAGAGGGCAGTGCTGAGCCACTATACAAGAGGAGAAATTTTGACTGAGGAAACTGACCAAAGACACTCCTTACCTAAAAAATGCTCAATAAATCTCCTTGTGTCCATGCAGAACAGCTGTTCTTTGGTCTCATCTTAAAGATCCCATACCCTGTAAATTGTTTTGTATTCAATTTTGTGATTTCAGACAAATGGCTGAGGATTTTCATCTGTGATTAGAAAGTCTAGTTCTTCCAAACCTGACCCAGTCCCCCCAAACATGAAGGGATTTTCTTTTCTAAAGTTGCAAATGCTTTCTAAATTCCTTCAACACAGCAGGAGCAGCTGCAAAAGGTGTCAGCAAAATAAGTCATGGACAGGCAGAGAACAAGTGGAAAATAAAAATAATATTCCTGTGAAATCTAGACAGATCTGAGTATGGCACTGTAAGGAAACCCAGGAGAAACATTTTATTTCTCTGGCTACATGCAGGAACAGAACTGCTGTAGCACCTTTTGACAAAGCATTTCTCCTTGTCAATCTCAATGAGAAATCGTTGCCAAACTGGGATTTCCTCTGTGGCCATGGGGCAAAACCCATCTACTGATGTTAACTGAAATGCAGCAGCAGTAATATTATGCATCAAAGCACTAAACAAAAACCTGTGAAAGAGCTGGAAAAGCATAGCAAATCTTGCTATAATTACTTCTGTAACTTCAATTTGTTGACAAACTCAGATGGGCAAATATCTAGCACTACCTACCAGATTTTTAAAGGCATTTTGTGCCTAAAGAAGCATATTGGTGCTTTTGAAAATGCCACTATGTGCCTAGGTGCCCAACTTCAAATAGGAGTTGTGTTCAGAATCATAGAATATCAGGGTTGGAAGGGACCTCAGGAGGTCATCTAGCCCAACCCCCTCCTCAAAGCAGGACCAACCACAACTAAATCATCCAACAGATTTTTGCCCCAGATCCCTAAATGCCTCCTTCAAGGATTGAACTCTGGGTTTAGCAGGCCAATGCTCAAACCACTGAGCTATCTCTCCCCTCATCAGGAGGCTCCTTCAGCTGTCAGAAGAGGTGTGAAGTGATAGAGAGGAAGGTTGATACTAGCTGAATAGAGAATTTGAGGAGAAGGAGATGAGGTTTGGAGGATAAAGACCAAGTCTACATACTGTGTCTGACAAGGGGTCAAAGAGGCCTTTCCCAGCATTTAACAGCGCTGTATTACACTGCAGAGAGGGTCAGGAAGAGGACTGGGGTTACTGTCCTCTCCTGGGTCACGTGCAAAGTCTAATACTTCATTTTGATAACAATGAATAAAAATAATCGTCCTTTGCATTTCTACAGCATCCTCCCACAGTAGGTCAAAGCACTTTCTAACATTTAAGTCTCACAACGCTCCCGTGAGGCAGACAAGTATAAATTCCCCATCTGGAAAATGGGCACAGGTGGAGGTACAGGGAGGTTGAGATTTTCAAAGCCAGCTGGAGGGAATTTAAGATTTAATCCTCTAGCTGGTTTTAAAAACCATCTCAACCTAAGGAACTGGGTGACTATAGGCAAGAAGTGCTGGAGCCAGAACTCCTCAGACCTAGCCCTCGACATCAGGATTACATGACACTACCTCCCATTCTTCCCAATTTAAACAGGGAGGAAAATGGCACCCTCAGCTTCAGGAGGGATTTAAACCAGGGACAGGATTATGCCAGGATTTGGCAGAAGCACATTAAAGTTTTCGAAGAAACTTAACGGGCTCTGTAAAAAGGTGTGGATAATGCCCTTGTGGGCTGGCGTGCCACACTGTCAGTGTGTCCCGCCTTTGCAGCTTCTGACCGGGGTGGCAACAGATTTGCTTTAACAGTCTACAGGGCTCGCTGAGGTGATGCTACTAAATTGGGACAGAGACACATTTACAGCAGTGGGAGCCAAATTTAAGTGAAGACCTTTCCACACAGCTAGGATGATGCAAGGCAGTTTATGTCAATCTCACTGTGTGGTGTAGCCAGGCCTGAAACACAAACCACACCCCACTGCAGCCTGCGTGGCTTCTACTCCCCTCTTGTGCTCATCTTCCTGTTCAAACACCCCAGGCTATTTCAGCCATAGACTCCAGTCTGTCCCCTAAAGGGGTAGCGTGCTCCGTCACAGTCTCAGAGTTTACAGGCTACGGCAAGAATCTCTTCCAGTTTTAACAGCTGCTCAAACCTTGTCTGCTCTCATTCCTTCTTCATACCGGTTGAGCTACAGCACAATTTTAACAATCCCTTTTTTAAAGTACAATTCACGTGCACAGCTCTATCTTATTCGCAGCTCAGTGTTTTAAGTCTTAAGTTTATTCCTAGTCTAATGGCTATAAACTACGTCTGGCTGATGTGACATGTTAGAGGTGACTGCTGAAAGGGGGGCTGATGGGAAATTCACTGTCTCATTTGGATTTCTCCTTTTCCTTTTGTAGCAGTTTCTCTCCATTTAGTTAATTGTGCCAGATTGCTTTCATTGAGTTGTTGCTCTTGGAATATTACATTGTCCATGAGATGTAGAGGGCATCACAGATAATTAAACACATCAGCTGTAGACTTGCAGTGTTTCTCATAAACATTGTTGGTTCTGTCTATCCAGATGTTGGTTCAACAGGTATCACTTGTTTGCACAATCTCAGTTACTTGCCTATATAGTGCCTAGCACAACTTGATCCTAATCCATGACTGGGGTTCTAAAGTGCTCCCATAAATGAAATATTAAGAGTGAACCCTTAGGACCTATGAAACGGGCTTTCAGACCCCCTGAAAAGCTTCACAAATCCACTGTTCTGTGAACACACACTACAGCTGGACAAGAAACATTTTTTCTCATCCTACAACAAATTTCAGATTTTGAAAAGTTTCCCATTTTGCACTGGGATGAAACCAAGAATTTGGGGCATTTTTTTTTCAAAAACCGCAAGATATCCCCAGCCCAGAATAGCCAAAAGCTCCAGAATTAGAGCTCTTTCCTGGGATGTGGGAGATTCAGGTTCAAGTTCCTATTCCAAATCTGTACTTGACCCTGGGTCGCCCACATAGCTCCCGGCTATTTTAGGGCGAGGATCTCTATGGAATTTCATCCTGCAGCTCAGAAACTTTCCTGATAGTGTCGTCAACCCAGATATGTTCCCATGAAAAATTTCAGTTGCAACAAACTGGCATTTTCGTATGAAAAACTTCAGTCAAAAAATTGTGCCAGACCATTGTCTTTGAGTTGAGTCTCTTTGAATATAACATTATGAGATGCAGAGGGCATGATCATTAAACACGTTAGCTATAGACCCTGCAGCGGTTTGCATAAACATTGTTGGTTCTTTCTATCCAGATGTTGGTTCAACACATCATTTGTTTGCACAGTATCAGTTACATGCCTACACAACTGGACTCTAATCCATGACTCCCTGTTAAAACAGCACAGCTCTCAGATACACCAGGGTGACTTCTACAGATGTCAATAAGTGGATGTGTGTATTTGAAAGCAGAGTTTTGACCCCTATTTATCTTGGCAATGTACTCAAAATTGAATATAGTATTATAATCTTGGCATTTCAAATTTAATCTTGTTCAGTAACTCCATAATAACTTAGTTCAATTTACAACTCAAAACAAGATACTTGAATTTCCAACAGCTGCTGGTGCAAGGTCAAGTTGGCATGTGAATAAAAACACCCCCACAGACAAAGTCTGGAGATTTTGCTGATGATGCCCAAGCCAATGCAAATACAAGTCCATCTTTTATAGCTGCAGTGTATCAGTGAGGCAGCACTGAGCACTGTAAAAAGCGGGTGTCACTAAACTAATATGACTTGGAAGACAAGCTTGGGGTGGGGAATCATGCATGTGACTCTAATAATGGGAGTTGCGGGGGGGGTCTAAGCCACAGAGTGCTGGGATGAAAATGAAAACTGAGCTGAAAGTGAAGCTTTTGCAGTTACACTTCTGATCTTAGCTACACTTTAATAGTCACAAACATGCCTTTATTTTAGGATACTGGAAATGGAATAAAATGTGTGTCTGTTTTAATGTTTAGCTACTATATTATGATCTGTTTATGCAGCTCCCCGAGCAGCTCGGAAATGGGAGCTTTATAAAAATGATTATTGTGGTCAACAGCCCTGCCAACTCAACCGCTTTTCACAGGAGTTTGTTGCTTTTGGGGCTTTTCTACAGGTCTACTGGGAAGCTGGACCAGTGTATTACTCTGTCCGGTGTCAGGCTGGGTGGGAAGGGATTTCATACTATGTGTATGTTAACAACCAATCTTGGCGTTAAAATGTTTTAACATCATCTTATGTTTTCCCAGGCCCTCTCATAATTTATGTTGAGCCCAACAAGGAATCCCCATGTTCTCACGTGGCAGACTTTGAACAAATGTTTTCCTTGTTTGTTTTTAATGCTTTTCAAACTTCTCACTTCACCAAGTTCAAGACTGAGATTTGCTAGAAGACCTTCCCCAGTCAACATCAGAACCACTCTGGTGGTTCCCCAAAAAATTCATTTTTTTGGATCTCTGTCATTTCTTATATATAAAACTTTAAGACCGATGGGTTGACATTTCTACGTATCCTTCAGACATTATAATTTAGGGGGGCAGAAACAGTGTTATTTGCTCCTTTCTTCCTCTCATGACTTATATAAACAATCATATTGGAAATACAACATACTTTACATTTATGCCGTATGCACACATATATACAGTGCCTATTGCATAACAAAGTGCAAGCAATTCACAAATTTTAATCCTCAGTGACCATTACGTTCATTTAATTTGACCCGCTGTGTAAAAGAAGCCGTAAAATTTCATCCAGTAATTCCATAGTAAGGCCAATGTCCTGTGGCTGAACTGAAGCATATATTTATCTTTTAGAAAGACATCTGATCTTGATGTAAAAACTTCAAGTGGTGGAGAATCCAGCAAATCTTTTGGTCAACAATTTGCCTTCTAACTAGAATTATAGCCCCACATCAGGATTTTGAGACAGAGAATCTTTAAAGTGGGAGGGACCATCCATCTAGTGATTTTGTGCTTGAATTTATGCCTGGGTGAGAATTTACAATCTACTGCTTTTGTCAGAATGAGCTGGCAAGCAGGAGCGAAGATTCCTGGGTTCTGTTCCCAACTCTGCCACGGGCTCCCTTTGTGACCTCGGGCAAGTCACCTAACATCTGTGCCTCAGGTTTCCTCCAACTGTAAAATGGAACTAATGATATTTGTTTACCTAACTATGGTGGCATAAAGCTTAGTTTATTTAGGTTTCTAGCCCTTTGAGTTCCTCACTATATAAGAGTGAAGTTGTTATTTTTGTTACAAGCCTGACCTTCAAAATATATAATTTACAATAAAGGTGTTTGCTAGAAGAACAGGCAGAAGCAAGAGAACATCTCTGAGGAGAAACCATGAGGGCAGAGGAGTAACCGCAGGAAGGGACTGGGTAGGGAGGAAGAGGGGGAAAAAAAAAATGTCATATGTCACATTCCAAACAGGCTGGGAAATTCTGCAATTCACACTTTTGTGTTACAGCTTGCAATTAGCAGCCTTTGCAGCTGTGAAAGCTTGTGATTAGGTCTTATATTTCTGTGGACTATAAATATATATAAAATAAAAAATAAAGAAGATTGTACTGTTTGCTTCTGATATATTTGTAGACCAGGTGTAAGAAAAGAAACAAAAAGTCATAAAAATGGTGTGCAAGGATTTCACACTGGGTGAGATACAGGAAGGAAACAGCAATATTTCAGCTTCAAAACCTAGGCAACACGTAGTCGGTTGGCAGTGAGGCTGCAGATTTAGCAAACCAAGAGCAGCAGATGATAAAATCTCATTAAACCTGCTCCATTCTAAAACATTTCAGGTACAACCTGTCTCTCTTAAGGCACTTTATTAATGACATCAGGAGCACATCGTAAAATCTAAACAGCTAGTTTTATGCCAGAAGATAGAGTCAGGCAACTCACTCAGTTCCAGGAATCACTGAATTATTTCCCACTAAAAGCAATGAATAAGATTATAAAATAAGTCAATAGCGACCTACCCAGATTGCTGCAGAACTCCCCCACCATGCCGTCCGGGTTGGCTGTAGGAATCTGGGTAAGCCCCGTCAGAATGAGAACATCGCTGTTCTTAAGAGACGCTTGGTCCATGGCCTGAAAAAGAATGAAGTGAAGTTAATTCAGTAACAGGTTTTCCCTCTTTTACAGGGAGAGGAGGATTGGTAATAAAGTGACTCCACCCAGCACGGCAGAGATTATGGAACAATTTAACTTCTGGCCATCCTGCACCCATGGAGAGGCAACAAAAGCTAGCCAGAAGCTTGTATCACCATGTATGTATCTTCCAAGAGAAGTCATGTTACTGAGCTGCAGCTAACAGCGGTGAGAGGAACGTCCTTGACAGATGACTCATCTTGCGGCCTCAGGAGCTGACAGTGTGGCTGAAATGTGAACACTAGACATTTCTGAAGATGTAATGCAGGAAGTGTATTACCCCTGAGCTCCATAAACTGCACTGGTTTCCAACTGGGTTTCAAGTGCAGTTCAAGGTGTTCACTTTGATCTATAAAAACACATATTGCTTAGGTCTTAGGAACCTCCTTCTCTCCTGGGATCCTTGAGATAGAAGCTGCAGATTTCTTACATGGGGGAGCTGGAATCAGGGTATTCTCAGGAATGGGTCCTTAAATCTAGAGCCAGCTCCCACTGCTCTGGTGGCAGAGCTAGAGTGAGCCAATTTCAGGACACACTTTTAGACTCATTTACTTGTCCAGGCCTTTGTAGAGGTGTTGGTGGTGCGGGTAGGGGGATGTAGGATGGGAAGATTATCATGGGTTTTTGTGATCCATTAGTGTTTTTATTAATGCACCTAGAAAGCTGTGACTGCTGCAATATATTTTTTTAAAATTAAATTCCAACAAAAATGACATTTAAACCCCAAAGTTACATACACTTGACAAAATAAAACTAAATGCTGTAGAAACCCCATCACAAACTTAACCACAGCATCTGCAGTGCAACACTACAGTCAAACCAATGAAGAAAACTACCCTCTACATCACCACTCCTTTCAACATTGAACCACCTCCCAGGATTCAGTCAAAGTAGTGTTATAGGATCTCCATTCTTAATTCATATGTCTTTGCAGCTTGCGCTAGAGGCCACCAGGCTTAACATAAAAGATGGTCTCAACATAATGGGTGTCTTCAAAGCGGCGTGCCATCCTGTTTCATTGTGTGCACAGTACTGCACTGATCCTGTACTATCACAAAGTACAAAACAAACTGTGCTACGTGGATAAAGCATGCAGTTGCGGGTGACCTCTTGTCTGTACATAAGGCATGCTACGTTCAGCTCCTATCAGACAGAGCCTTACATCACAGAAAATCACAATCACAATCAGCCCCTTTGCTGGCTCACCAGAGGCACCAAAGACGAAATGGGCCATGAAAATGGAGTGTAAACTTCCACCTGTAGAGGCAGTCCCTCTAGGTCAGGGTTGAGACACACTGGCAGGGCAGCGTAAGGACACCTTGCATTGTGCTGTGCTGGGAGGACTTCATTCCCTGGGGCTAACAATCGGACATTTTAGCAGCATTAAATTAAATTAGGATGGCAATAAACTCTCTTCCCCCAACACCCACCCATTAATTATACAGAATCTAAGATCAGAGATGATATGTAATGGGTGCTAGTATGGAATACATGTATTCCCAGTGCACAAAACAGAACTTCATCCAAACTGAAACGGTAAATTTCCGACTGGGAGAAATTCACTTCTCCCTCCAAGGCTGAGCAATTGGACACACTGCAGCTATGGTAGAGTTGGGCTAGACAAAGAACTGCATTGCACTCCGCTCACAGCTATCATGGATGTTTTTAGCATGGAGTAGCAGCTGAGCCCCTTTGCACCACCTGTCTGGTGTTTTAGGGCCATGGATTCTCACACGTTGATCCCTGGCATCTCCCCTGGCCTACCCCCAGCACAGATTTTTGCACCAGCCCGTGCAAGGCTGATGAAGAGACTCCATCTGAGAAACTAATGGACCATGGCACAATTCCCATGCTCCCGGTGTAGCGTGTAGGCAGTGCAAAGAGCGTCACACCAGCCCTTGATCCCACTGATGAATTCTGCCCATTGTCTTCAATGGGAGTTGAGGGTGCTCAGCACCTCACAGGGCCAGGTTCAGGAGAGACCCTCTCTGAGTCCATGAATATGCGTTGTGTGCCTGTGACAAATGAAATGCACATACACAGAAGTGCCAATAGTGCAGTAAAATAATATTGAGTCTGCCAGTGCTAATGAACATAATGATTATGCTATATTAGATACCCATAATTTCAGCATCTACTGGACTGAGAGGGCTTGCATTGATTCTTCAGGTTAATGTAAACAATAGATCTTTAAAAGGCTTTTAGTGACACTCCTATCCACACTGCCACCTCAAGGTCTCCACTTTGGCGCCAGTAGGCAATTCCATACGTTTCTGGTGCCGATAGGCATCTAGGCAATGTTTTCAATGGGAACCCTCTGTCAGAACATAAGAGCGAAGAGCAAAAGCCATAGTGTGTGTCCAGCGTAGATCTCATCAAATAAATCCTTTTAAACTTTGAAGCTATCTATGGAGCAGTCACAAATGGAATCTTGCTGACCATCGGACTTATGTTTCCCATGAAAGTGCTTTAAGTACCTCATCTGTAAGATCTCCTACTCTATCTGGCCTACTAGCACTATGTACAAAAAGAACTAGTCAATAAGCTACAGTGACCTGAGAAGGATACGCTCTTGAGAAAGGCAGAGGCAAATGCATAAGGCAAAATGGATCAAGGAGAACTCTTGAAAGATTGATTACATGCACAGAAGACATTTGTAATACTACCCAGCAGCCTGCACAAAAACCACAATATATCCACAAAATGTTCAGTTAACTTGGTTAGACAACAGATTTACTTCCATTACTGTACTATATTTCAACCTGACTTGCTCGTTGGAGTTTCTCATCATCAGCTCCCTTATGTCAAGAATGCTATACTCTGCCCAATACTAAGGAAGATCACAGCATAACAGCGTGATGGAAAAACAGCTATATTTTATCCATGAAAGGAGCTACATCCAGGAGCACAAACATTATTTACTCAATGGAATAGTGGTCAGGAATGGAGATCATTGGCTGCTGCTATGCCAATAATGTTGTAAATCAGGTAAGTTTTAAAGGGCAAAATAAAAAACAAAGGAAAAGGCTCCTGATGGAATGTTAAGGTTGCACAACTGAAAGGAATTAGGAATTGAAAGGGTTACTAGTCCTATTGCAATGTTAATCTGGCTGTGTTACAAATATGTCTTCCTTGCTAAATAAACACCACACATATATAGGACATGCAACATGGCTCTTAACATTGTTTTCTGGATTTGTTTTAAATCCTAGATGAATAAGATTAAACATTCATGTGGCAGGTGTGTGTTTAAGAAAAACCATAAGAAGCACAGGACAAGAGAGTCAGAAATTGCTTTTGGTCTCACTCCCTCTCCAGTGAAATGACAAGTGAATTCTGCAGACTAATTCCAAAGCCAGGAAAGCATCCTGCTCATACTCCCTTTCCACTTTCTCTCTGGGAACTCTCATCTACAAACAAATTCATCTATCACCTCTATGCAGATGATTCGAAGATCTACCTTGCTAGTTCAGTCTCTTGTGTCCAAACTAAAATCTCTGTGACATCTCCTCATGTGGAGATGGCTGTCAGTTCAAGCTCATCTTCTTTCCTGCCTTCCTGCTACCTTCTTTCTCGACCACTGCAAACAGCGCCATCACCCTATCTGTCCCTCAAGCCCATAACCTGGGCTTCCTCTTCAACTAAGACTCCTCTCTAGTTCCCCACTCCCAGGCTATGTCTAAGTCTTTGCAATTTTATTTTTTGTGCACAGCATCTCTAAGGTACAGCCTTTCGTCTCCACCCACACAACTAAGACTCCCTTTGCATGTCTCCAGTACGACAACATCCTTTTTTCTGGCCTTGAAAGATACAATCTTGCCCCATTCATATAAATTCAGAATGTTGCTGCAAAGATCTATTTCCTACTCTATCACTTTTGACTAGTGCATCCCTCTATTTGCACCTTCCTTCTCTACCACATCAAATATAAGTTAGTTTTCTTCACTTTCAAGGCCTTTCATGGCCTACCCACACCCTACCTATCGTCTCTCATTCATTATCAAGATATCAGCTCCTGCCTCCAGTCATTCAGTGAAGCCAGCCTCCATTGCTCACTTATTATACTTTCAAAACAGGCATCTTCATGCTTTCTCGCATGCTGCCACCTCCTCCCCAAACACACACTCAGAATTCAAGAACAGATGAAGGGATTTTTCCCAAAGTTTCCAAAAGAAAGAGACCATGCCTTTGGACAGAAATGAAGCCGGGAAAGTTATAGCTGAATAGATGGTGCTTGCAGCAGCACTGTGCCCCCTGACACTACTGGGTGTTAGCTCAGTTCTAACTGAGAAAGAACAGCAACACCTACCGAATTACCCAAATTACCAAGATTTTCCCATGGAGGTCTTCCACTCAAGTATGTCAAGGATCAACCCTGCCTCACTTTGAAAACATGAAAGATCATAACCCAAGAGAGTCTGGAGAAAAAGGGTGGGGATTTAGAGACTCCAATATGTTATATACGGTAAATACAGTGGCATTTACAAAAGGGGACTGTGAAAATTAACCGATCATGATCTTACTGATCATGAACCTAACCTGTTTTTATTATTTTCTTAAAGCTTCCTGATAATACTGTATAATATAATATATATCTTGCTAATACTGTATATACTGTATTCCTGCTAATACTTTATATACTGTAAATACAGCGGCATTTATAAAGGGGGACTGTGAAAATTAACCGATCATGATCTTACTGATCATGAACCTAACCTGTTTTTATTATTTTCTTAAAGCTTTCTGCTAATACTGCTCTTTTAACTATTGTAAGTGACAACTTAGTACTGCGAACTCCCAGCCATTCTTTCCACTAAAAATATATGGATCCAGAGAGAATTAATTTACTGGAAATTACATGTACAGCACTATAAAGACTTCACACTTAGCAGAGCAGGGTGGGAATGCTGGCACCCAGTTCGCCATCATTCCTTCAAGGCAAGGATCTTTCAGAAGTGATACAGAAGCAGCAGGGGCGGCTCTAAGGTTTTTGCCGCCACGAGCGCGGACGTTCCATGGCATGCCTGTGGGAGGTCCGCGGCCGTCGCGGATTCGGCGGCGTTTCTGCGGGAGATCCATGGGTCCTGCGGCTTCGTTGTCCCCGCCGCCGAAGACAGCCTGACTGCTGCCTGACGGCGAAAGTCAGGCTGCCCCCTGCGGCTTGCTGTCCCAGGCACGCGATTGGAGCGCTGGTGCCTGGAGCCGGCCCTGAGAAGCAGCCTGTGAACTGTCTTTAGAGAATATACAGGGTTTTGTTTTTTTTTAAAGCAATGCTCTCTTGCTTTAAACAGGAAAACGCTAGCATAACACTGCTCTTTAAATTAGAGCAGCAGACTTTTACTTCTGGAGAGTGGGTTAAAATTTGATCACTGGTAATGAAGAGTCTAGTTGTCTCACCTTACTACCTAGTCTCGTCCACTTAGCAGAGTGGCAGTCTTTCTTTAATGCCAACCACGACGTCTGGCCAATCACAACTGAAGGGCATTAGTACGGCTTATATGGGGAAATTTTTATATGGCGCCTTTTGCCATTAGACCTGACCCCAGTGAGGCAAGGGCCCCTGTTTATTGAGCGTCAAATTCACTTCCCCACCTCCAAAAATGGAATCGTTCTATCAAGATTCAACAGCGTGTTTGTACCTGCGGGTGTGTTGTGAGCAGCGAGGACCCCGAAACATAGGACACCTTTTCATAATGTGATTGTATAATCCAGTTGGAGCTTCCAAGTGCGTAGCCGGAACTGAGGGGAGTAACCTGCACAGCGCCAAACAGCTCCTGGAAAAGACCATGTTGAGAGAAATAAACTGAGGAGAACGAACATAGAGACAAAGTAGAGAACTGATGAGATTTTGTTTGAAATAATTATTAACGACAGTGCGGCTAGCAATTACATGATTAGAGGCATTTTTACAAAAATTTCTTTAATAATTTAGAGTTTTACTTTCTTTAGTGCCCAGGTGAAACTAGTTCACCCCCTCCTGCACCAGTGCAAGACTTCTGTTTGGATGGGGAAAATAGCAGGGAAAGGTTTTACGTTTAAAGATAAACTCACTCCTCCCCTCCTCCCACAAGACTATTTCTATGGAAACTATTACCCATAGGTGGTTGTGGAACAGCCCCTCCTTTTACAAAGGAGCAAAACCAGCCTAAATTCTGAGGGCAGGCCTACACTACGGGGTTAAGTCAATTTAAGTTACGCAACTTACTGCGGTGTCTACACCGCGCTCCTGTCAACTTACCTTATGCTTCTCATTTCAGTGGAGTTCCGGAGTCAACGGGAGAATGATCTGAAGTCGATTTAGCAGATCTTCACTATATATATATTTGCCTGTTTCATGAGGCATCCGGTATGTCTTTAGAGGCATGTGTGTATATATATATATATATATATACACGCCTCTAAAGACATACCAGATGCCTCATGAAACAGGCAAAGATATGATCCCTCTCCCAGTTTATAATCCAGGGCCCCAGATTAACAAGCACATAAAATGAACAAAGTAAATGACTGATTCAACATTTGTGACATTCCCAGAAGAGTCAAAATAATGGCGAATTACTACTAAATTGCTGATTAAAATCTAAGCCCTCCTCCTAGCTGCTATACAAAGCAACCAGCCAATGGGAGCTAGGGGCAGTGCCTACAGGCACAAGCAGCGCACCGAGATCCCCTCGCCCCCACTCTCTCCATGCAGGAACGTGCTGGCTGCTTCCAGGAGTGGCATAAGGCCAGACCAGGCAGGGAGCCTGTCTTAGCCCCGCTGTGCTGCCAGACTTTTAGTGGCTGGAGACTGCGATCGACTGGCAGAGGCTCCACGATCCCAGTTGATCGCGATCTACTGGTTGGTGACCACTGCCTTATCCTAAAGGTAGGCTATTGAGTTGTTAGGTTTAATTCATTCTAGGGTGTGCACTTGCTTATGGCACAGAAAACCCCAGCAGAGGGCCCCGAAGGAGGAACGTTCAGAGATGGTGGGTTGCACCCGTGCAAAGTGCTCACAAACTCCAGTTAACTTGGGGAGGGGAGAAGGTAGAAAAGTGGAGGCAGAGACATTCAGCAGACCCCCAGAAGCGGGATGTACTGGTTGGAGAGGGGATGTGGCCAGGGAATCCAGAGGATATGCTAATTCAGAAGACACCCCCCAACTCCCACTGGGCCAGCTTTAAGTTATGAATCTCAGCTTTGTGTTAAAAAACTAGCCTCCCCTGAGGACTCCAGAAAGCTGCTTGGTTTCCACCAAAGGGGAATCTTCCTCACAGGGCAGGTGGGGTCGTGAAGTGGGGCACTGAATAGAATCCTGTCCCACCCTCCAGGCTAGCGTGACTAGCCCCCACTCATCATCTAGAATGGGTGCCGAGCATAGGAAAATGAGGGCTCCCCAAGATTCCTACCAAGAGAAAAGAGAAGGGGAAAAAAAGGTTGCTTTTGTTTGCCTGACATTAGCTGTGTCGATACTCACAATTTTCTGAGAATAGCCCACCAGCTGGATCTTGCTGAGTGCAGAGTTCACTTCGGGCATGGTGTAACACCGCCTCCATGTAGACACCTCCACTGCGTCTTTCAGAGGGGCAGGCAACAGCCTGTATAGACCAAAAACGGGATCTAGGCATTCTCAGGATTTCCTGTCGGGCTCCTAGACTTTTATTTCTATTGGTCTTTGTTGTGTTTGAGCTCTGAGAACTCTTTCCATGGTTCACACTCTGGGGACTGGCCTGTTCTAAGGATGAAGGGAAGATTGAGCTGGGAGATTTTCCTGACTAATGAAAAAGCATGAATGGGCCACTGCCACCTCACCCCAGAAAACATTTCCTCCAGCTCTCTCTTCTGATGTCCCCCAACCCTGTTATGTCAGGGAACAGTACGGGGAAAGGTGGGTTGCAGCAGCATTTTTACCACAGATTAGAAACGGTAGCAGATCTGAACTGCAGATAGGCTGTTAGCAAAAGGCACAGCTAGAGCTGGGGTTTGAGGGACAGTATGTATTTTGGATTTGCCAGCAACACACCCACCTCTGAAGCTATGAATCTGAACACCCGCAGGTTGGGAGTATGGTCTTGTGAGTAAAGCACAGGGCCCAGAATCTGGGGACCCTCCGCCTATTCCCAGCTCTGCTACAAATCTGACACTCAGAGGCCCTAGGTCACGTCTCCCCATTAGTAAGGTGGAAACAATACTTTTCTCCAGAGGGAATTTGAAAGGATAAATTCATTGATGTTGCAAAGCACTCTGACATCCAGGCATGGAAGTATTGAGTTTTCCCACCTCAGAAAACTTCATCCATTCTATTTTTCATACATTGCGGGGTTTTTTTTTGCAAGTTATTCAGCCAGCATTGTCAGGGGAAGGCGTGAACTGTAGTGTCTCAGCCTATAAGAAGGGTGGCTAACTTCAGGGAAATAAATCTTCTTTAGCAACATGAACCAAGGCAGATTCTGCCAAAACGCGGAAGAAGAATAGGTTTTTTGGTATATTAAACTAATGCTAAATCAAAGGCTAATTCAAACCAGTTTCCCATGATTTATGAAAATTGGTCAAGTTTTTTTGATCAATTTGCTTAAAGGAATTTAATTTATTGTTATGTCTATTAGTTCAGAGAACTTCTCCATAATTTAACATACTGAAGAAAGGATTAAGGCCAGCTCTTGCCAAGACCATCATGCATACCTACTGCAAAGACTGCAATTCCAGTGCACGCTGGCTGAAAGGAAAAGGGCTAAGGTGGTAAATGAAGTATGCAAGGCCGCTTTTGGGAAATCATAAAACAACAGAGGGTGAGACAATGCCGATAGGAGACCAACATCTATAGGAAACAGTTTCAATGAAGTGTCTTGTACCTGCCATTAGAAGCCATTTACTGTTGAATGCCACAATATGCTTATTCTTCCCAGAATGGTCTCCTAGCAATGGACAAACTGGGGATCTGTCCTTGCTTACAAATGTAAGTTTCTAGCACCCGTGGACATAGCTAATCTTCAGAGACTGAGAATTATGTTAAAATCCCCAGCAGGAAGAGCAAAACCACTCTTCAGGGGTCAAGTTCACTCCTAAAATGATGTGTTAAGGTGGCAATGGGCATTTGTTCTTCGAAGTCACCCTGCCAGGATTCTGCAGTTTTAGACTACTCCCCTGTTGTTCAGCTTGCATACGAGATTGCCAGAAGAAACTGTAAGGGTTATGGGCTGAAACACTACTTATATGCTGATGGCATTCAGCTCTTCGCATTCCTCAGTCACCCCACTGTGGGCCCTCTCATGGCTGTCAGACATATTGGGGTGGATGAAGGGGCAGTTGGTAAAAACTCAGTGGAGATAAGACCAAGGTAATGGGAGGCAGTGCACTCTAATGGTTCTTATGAGAATGCCGGCATCGGAACCTCTGGAATTTGTTCTTAACTTTGCCCTTGCATAGCCTTGGGAATCTAACTTAATGGCTGTGCCTCAGCTTCCTGCATCTGTAAATATGACTTAATCCTGCTCAGCGCAGAGGATCAGGCCAAATGTTTATCTGACTGGTTTCCAGCTTGAGGAAGGGAGGACTTACCATATCAGATTAGCCCACGGGCCCATCTTGTCCAACATTCTGACAATGGCCAGTTCCAGATACTTTAGAGGAAACTATTAAATGGGTAATGGTGGAATAACCTGCGTTTAGGGAAAGTTTCTTACCCGCCTTAATTAGAGGTAGATTCCCTGAAGTGTGAATGTCTATATTCCTTCCAAATGTTTGGGTTTATTAACTCATTACTAATGCAACTCTGGATGTACTCATTACATAAAATGATACTTTCCTAAATTCTGCTCAGCTCTTAGGTTCAATTATATCTTGCAACAGTGAGTTCCACAGGTGAATTGTGCCTCGCCTCTACTAATACCTGCATTGAAAAATAGGCATTTTGTGCACCCACAGTACAAAGACTTAGCAGGATTAGAGTCAATACGCAGGTGGAGCTTCTGTAGAACCTTCAAACTCCTATTTAGTTAAAATCAAAACTACTGGTAATAAAACTTGCCAAGTAATTAGTTCATGCTGAATCTGGTAATGGAAAAGTGCCGCCGACTATAAGGCACTTACTTTTTACAGTATTGGCATTTAAATTGCTTCAGCACTTTAATGAAGATAATACTTTGTGTTTCATGCTAACTACTCAGAGTGAAACGAGCTGAGCTGTAAAGTAATAATGGCGATTGATTAGGGTGAAAATGTTTAAAAAGTTACAGCTTCAAAATAATAAGTAGTATTCTGTGCCAGCGGCAGCCACCAAGTACTTTTAAAACTTTGAAATTCAACCACAAGGATAGGATCCTCTTAAATAACTGATGCCATTTTTACCCTGAGTGCATTATTAATCAGGTATTAATGTGTGGACTAGTGGATGTTTGCTCAAATGCTATAATAATCAGCTTCATTTACCACCTACATGACACTTGTCACCTGAAATCTTAAAGCACTTTGCAAACATTAATTAAGCCCACAACACTCTTAAAAGGTGATTAGCTCAATTTTGCAGAGGCAGAGAGAAGTTAAGAGGCTTACCAAGCACCAGTCAGTGACTGAAAGAGCGAGGAATGAAACCCAGAATTGTTGCTCTCAGTTCCCTATTCTAAGGGCTTGTCTTCACTACGCGCGGTAGCAATCGGTCTTTTCGTGATCGATTTATCGCGTCTCATCAGGACGCGATAAATCGATCGCCAGCGGCGCCCCCGTCGACTCCGTAACTCCAGCTTGCCAAAAGGCGCAAGCCGAAGTCGACGGGGGAGTGCGCCGCCGACCGCTGCTGCCATGAGGACGGCAGGTAAGTCGGCTGCAGATATGCCAACTTCAGCTACGTTATTCACGTAGCTGAAGTTGCGTATCTGCAGTCGATCCAACCCCCTAGTGAAGACCAACCCTAATTAAGTACTAGACAACACTGGCCCATCAGGCTAGTCATACAGTAGCGATCACTTATGTTGCTCCTGATGCTCTTTAAAGTTACTGGTAGACTTGGAAGGATTAGATTTTTATCTGTAAATGTCAGTTTCATCATACCTGTGCCCACACACCAACATCTGATAATAACAGAAATGTACAGACAAGCAAAGAAAGGAAAATGCTGCTTGAGCTCTTACTATAGTTTAAGGCTAAGTACTTACTATATTTTGACTTGTGATGTTGACAATTTGAGTTTTAATGGTCATAGAGTTTTAACTTTCTGAATCCCAATGTTTACTATCATTAAATAATTCTTGTCTGAAATAATCCCCATTGTTTCCCATAACTATGAAAATTTAAATTGAGAAAAACAGGAAAAAAGTGCATAAAAATCAAATATAATGTATCAAAATTATTTTAAAAAATCAAATTCTGCTGAGCTTATTTACTGGTTACTCTTCAATACCGTGCTGGTAGAAGGCTATTCCACCCATTTCCTCTGCCCTCCCCTACAAAGTATTTGGGCATGATATAAGCCAGGGGTCAGCAACCTTTCAGAAGTGATGTGCCGAGTCTTCATTTATTCACTCTAATTTAAGGTTTCACGTGCCAGTAATACATGTTAACATTTTTAGAAGGTCTCTTTCTATAAGTCTTTAATATAACACTAAACTGTTGTTGTATGCAAAGTAAATAAGGTTTTTAAAATGCTTAAGAAGCTTCATTTAAAATTAAATTAAAATGCAGAGCCCCCCAGAGAGGTGGCCAGGACCTGGGCAATGTGAGTGCCACTGAAAATCAGCTTGCGTGATGCCTTTCGCATCTGTGCCATAGGTTGCCTACCCCGGATATAAGCTTTAGAGATGGTCCCTTTGGAGGCTGCAGGAATTAGCAACAGCTTGTCTTTTAGTTAAGACTCCTGACTACAGCTCATCACCCTGTATTCCATGCTGTACATAGGTTCTCTAGCCAGTTTAATAGGCTAAGTCCTATCTAGCTCAGGGACTGCCTCTTGTTCCATCTCCACCCCCATCAGCGCCCCACAACAACAGGTATAGTTGACAGAGACACCATGGCTGACAGTTCCCAGGCTGAAACTCTCAGGGCTAAAGCATTTTCCTTCCAGTGGAGAGCAGAATGAACCCACATCTTACCCTCTTTAGAGCCTGTTCCAATTAAAAAAAAAAACAATTAAAAGACCCATTGGCTTCTATGGGTGTTGGCTCAGGCCCTTCAGGAGCAATGCAACACTCATCTCTTGGCTTAGGCCTTTTTGAAAGAGATGACTTTTACTACAGCATTTCTCCTGGAGTATGACCACCAAGAATGATCCCGCTAAAGAACTGAACTTTGAAAATCAAGGATGGCATGGTATTTACCAAAGGTGGTTTTTACTAGGTAAAATCATGGCTTTTATTGCCCTGGGAAAAGCTAGTTAGCCCCAATTTAAAGGCATTTCCTATTTTCAAAAAACTGTTTCATTAAAATATGCCACATTACACATGATTTTAGTTACATATTCAAATTGTGGTTACGTAAGGCAGTGGACTAACCTAGGCATTTACAAATAAAGGACAACTGTAGTAGGTGTAATACTAATATGTAATTATCATAATGAACATTGAAATGTCTATATATATTTTAGTTTGAGAAAACACCAAGGAAGTTATAAATCACGACTGATTTCAGTTTTCAATATTATATAAACCAAAGGAAAAAAAAACTTTGATTATACGAAAATGACCCTAATGTGGAGTTGTAAGCATGAAGCATTAAACAATGACAAGCACGCAGAGTGGCAGATAGAAATGATGCTACTCTTAATTGTGCATATAAAATCTGGATACTAGGGTAAAGAGCAAATTAGAGATGCATGGATAACAGTTCAAGCCTACTCTCATTTACACTAGTTTACATCAGGAGTCACTTCTGTAAAGTCAGTTGAATTAAACGAGTGTGAGAGCAGAATCAGGCCTTTGTGTATTAGGCACACATTTTCCTAAGAAATAATTTGGCAAGTTGTTTGGAAAAAGACACCAGCATGCAAAATATCAGAAGAGAAACAATATCTATATTTGTTTCAGGATTTTTTTCGGGTTGTATTAAGGGCCACAAGTCCAGCAACTAATCATTACTTTTGACATCCACCGTATTTTTACAAATAAGTTGTTCCTTACCGCTGCACTTCCTTATTCTTCCACAAGGAGGCAGACTGAGCTTTTGGCACACGTTCAATAAAATTCACCAGCTCTTCCATGAGAAGTCTGCAAAGGAACCATTATAAGAATTAAACAAAAACACCACAAATTCTCATTGAATGAAATTAGGATATTTCATTACAAGGACAGTTACTGCATTAGCTACTAACATATTGCATAAAAATTCACAGGATGGGGTTTGTTTGTTTTTTTAAATCCTCTCCTCCTTACCGGCTAAAAGAGCAATAGAGTCACACCATTCCAGACTTACAGTGTCAGAATTTCAGATTGTATCAATCAGTATTGCTTCACTGAAGCCAATGGAACTATGCTGGATTATGCCAGCTGAGGACCTGGGCACAGACTTTTGGCTCATCTAAAAAAATGGAATGACAATGGACATTATCATATTTCTCTCCTGTTAAACTCATAGATGTTAAGGTCAGAAGGGACCATCATGATCATCTAGGGTTAGGGTTGGGCGACGTGTTCTAGAAGACTAGTTTTACAACACGTTCATCACACAGTCACACAAGTTAGAGATGGAAAAGACCCATTCGCGAATATCCGCACAGCACTTAGAAGAGGTCAAGTGCAATGTGTTATCCGCTGCAACTTCAGGACAGAGTCTTCAAGATAGAGGCTGTGTCAGGTATTCGAGTGACTCTACATTTGAACTAACCATTCAGATCTCAGAAATGTACACAGGCCTTCCTTTGTGAAGAAAAGCTATAGAAGGATGTTTCCCAGAATATACATATATATTTTACCTGACGACAGAGGCTGGAGAAGACGCAGCCTGTTTCTTTTTAATATTTGCCATGTAATTTCCATTCAGGGATCAGCAAACATCCAGGGTTGGAACAGATTGTTTAGCAATAGTTACTTATGCTAATCTGTTCTATTTTGCTGTGAGCATCTTTCCCAGACTTGAAGAAGAGCTCTGTGTGGCTCCAAAGCTTGTCTCTCTCCCAAGAGAAGTTGATCCAATAAAAGATATTACCTCACCGATCATGTCTCACAAATATTCTGGGAACACCACAGCTACAACTACACTGCATATATTAAACAGTTTCAATCCTAAAACCTTTACTTGCATGGATGTATCCACTGAAATCAATAAGACTACCAGGGTAAGTAAGGCCTGCTAGACTGGGCTCTGCAATAACCTTTACAGTGTTGCCAGGTCTTGCTATTTCATTCTGAATCTCATAATATTTGATATTTATTTTCCTTAAAGCCTCAGCAATTGGAGTCATGCGATTATGGGATAATCTGAGTTTTCATTTTAAAATATGCAAGTTTCTTACTCTCGTGACTGTGCAGCAAAGCTTGCAAATGTGACATCCAAAGACCCAAAAGCCAGGAAGCAAATGAAAAACCCTCTAATGTATTGGGTTTTTTTAAAAAAAATCTCATGATTTTCAAAACCAAAAAATCATGATTTTTGAAGGCCTGAGGTCAGCAACACTGGAATGACACCACTGCAAGTCACAATGGGTCTACTGGCGCTGCATTATTGCCCTGTGTCCACTCACAGCAGTTGCACAGGTGGGCAAGTCACAGAGTTTGGGAGACACCAAGTTAATACATTTTCAGCTTAAAGACTTGCCTAACTTTCAACTGAAAGCCTCTTAGGAATATTAGATGCCACACTTCTACCCACACCATCCTTTATACCTTTTCCTTAGTAATGAAGGAAAAGGATTAGAGAATATTAAAGGGCTTTTTACCTGCCAATCTGAACAGTGGGCTCAGTGGCATACACCGTTCCAGTGAATCCAGTATACTCTGTGATATAGGGCAGTGCCATCATACAGTGATAGTTTGAGATCAGGATGACATCTACCGTAGACAGATCTAGGAGCTCGGTCTGTAAACAGAAGGGAAAGACAAGTGACGTGTAATCTTTCCCCACACAGTTTGGTAAACTAAAGCAAAGTTGTTTTTCAAGTATTTACACACTTTTCATTGTAACCTGATGAACATTTAACCATTAAAACAGGGGCACATAATGTCTGTGGGAACAGTTAGGATTTTTCCATGAGCTAATATTTTTTAAAAACCTCTAAGATACTCCATCCTTTGGGTTGCTCAGGACATCCGATCTTTGATTTGTCTATCTTAGACCTTGAAATTGACTGTTAGCACAGACCTGTGAATATTTATGGTTGCAATAAATGAACATGTAATATTACTTCTCATTATATAATTAGTATTATATGTGTCCATCAACATGAGTGAGCATTTCACCTATTCACCAAAGGACTGTCCTACAGCCATCTAGTACGGGGTTTCTTGCATCTTCCTCTTCAGCAGCTGGTTGGTATAGTCTACTGTGCTGTTTCCCGCAGTGGACAAGATGAACACTGGTCTATCTAGCAATGACAACCTTACATTCCTACACTTCACACACTAAACACTGTGGTCACAACATCTTCCATCAGAGAATTAGAGTATGAGATTGTGAGTCTTCATCAGATACTAAGAAACAGAGGTAGAGTCCAATTCATTTTTGAGTGACAGCTACAGTAATGGTTCAAAAGAGGCAAAGGAGAAAATAACGCATGAAGGAATTTTAATTAGAGATATTTACTGGTAATGCTAGAATACAAATGGTATCAAGTCAGAAATTTACAAGATATCTGACCTCTAACTTGGTTATTATAGAGCAGCTAATGGGATTCAACAGTTATCAAACACAGATTATCCCATTACAAGGCTTGGTCCATCGATCTGAATAGAATGGCAGAAAAGTAGGTCAGTCAACTTTCCAGAAGCCTGACAGTAGTGTTCTCGTGACAAACTTCTGATCTCATCTCTCTAGCTTTCAGCCCATGATCATGCATGAAGTTGCAGGTGTATCTTCAGAGTGCAATTCAGTGAGGCAAAGAACGACCAGAGGGAATAAAAGCAGGAAGAACCATCTCGGGATCCATCACACACATGATCCATTTACCTTTCTAACCTTGCTGGACAGAATCATAAAAATTTAGGGTTGGAAGGGAGCTAAAGAAGTCATCAAGTCCAGCCCCCTGTGCTGAGGCAGGGCCACGTAAACCTAGAACATCCCTGACAAGTGTTTGTCCAACCTGTACTTAATCTCCACAACCTCCCTTGGAAGCCTATTCCAGAGCTTAACTACCATTACAGTTAGAAAGTTTTCCCCTAATATCTAACTTAAATCTCCCTTGCTGCAGATTAAGCCCATTACTTCTTGTCCTACCTTCATGGACAGGGAGAACAATTGATAACACTCCCCTTTATAACAGCCCTTAATATAACTAAAGGCTTATCAGGTCCCACCTCAGGTCATCTTCTCTAAAGACTAAACATGCCCACTTTATTTAAACCTTTCCACATAGGTCAAGTTTTTCAAACTGTTTACCATTTTCATTGCTCTCTTCTGGACTCTCTCCAATTTGTCCATGTCTTTTCCACAGGGTGGCACCCAGAATTGGACCCAACACTCCAGCTTAGACCTCACCAGTGCCCATTAAGTACCACTATGACTGACTAAGGCTTCTACTGCAGCATCTAGGGCCTGCTTCTTCCATGAATCTAATCCTTTTGTGCTTTTCTCAAACCTTGTCTTGTGCGGGGTAGCCCAAGCTCAGTGGAAGTTTAGATTATACAAAACTAAATGGGAGGTGAACGTCAGTGCTGCACTTGGATTCAACCTGGAGACTCATCAGAAAGGATGAAGACGACGGGGAACCTAAAGGACCAAATGTAGAGCCCCAGTGCTTCAGCTGCTCACCACATTAGGAATATTCTGTATTTAAATCAAAGGGGTGCAACAAAGAAAACAAATGGAAAGGGGGAGGAAGATGCACTATAGTGGTCCTGCTGAAAAATACCTGTGAAATTCCAAGTTGTCTTTTAAATGTGGGAGAGACTCAGAAAGTTCCCCCAGGGGAGTGAGTGCTGTACCCTATGACCCACAATAGTAAAAGCCTGCTTGCCTGCCAAGCCGTCAGTGTGTGATCATTAAAAGCTAGTGTCTGAGCGCAGAGATCCAGTCTAATAGAAGTCTCAAATATACGTACACAGTTTATACAAAATGAAAGGCTTTAAAATACGCCTGTCAAGCGATTAAAAAAAATCGATCACGATTAATCACGCTGTTAAACGATAATAGAATACCATTTATTTAAATATTTTTGGATGTTTTCTACAGTTTCAAATATTGATTTCAATTATAACACAGAATACAAAGTGTACAATGCTCACTTTATATTTATTTTGATTACAAATATTTGCATTGTAAAAAACAAGAAATAGTATTTTTCAATTCACCTAACACAAGTACTGTAGCGCAATCTCTTTGTCATGAAAGTGCAACTTACAAACGCGGATTTTTTTTTTGTTACTGTAGCGGGATGACGACCCGCTCCTGCTCAGAAGGGCTTAAAACAGCCCTGGGAGAAGCCTGAACCAGGGGAAGAGATTAAAGACAACTGGGGGTAGCTGACTGAGTAGCTGACCACAGCTATGGCCAATGTAATTAGGGCCCAGCTGGCCCTTATAAGAGGGCAGAGGGCTGGATGCAAGTAGTCGCTCTCTAGCCTTTGGAGAGGGAGGACCTGGCTGATGGGGCTAAGCAGGGTACCGGGAATAGGGCAGGGCTGGTGGAAGGATAGTGGAGCTCTGACCTGGAAACCCCCCAGGCTGTGGGGCCTAGTCTATGGCCAACTAGGTATTGGGGGTGCAGAGGGCAGCCCCAAGGGTAGGCAGAGGCAGCAGGTCCAACCCCCCTTGCCAGTGATGACTGGCGATGATACTGCAGTCTGCCCCAGTGAACGGGGGTAGGTGGTGACTGGCAGTTGCCTAGACTGAGGCAAGGTGGGGATAGGGGGTGGGGGCTCCCCCGAGGAGGGGAGACCCAGAGATCTGTGGGGGTACTGCAGGGGTGCAGCACCCCTGACGAGAGGGCACCGGGGTCCGGGAGGGACACGGGGCCGAGGGCAAGCGGCACTATAGGCTGCAGAGGGCACTCCGGTGGCTGGTGAGCTGATTCCCCGGACGACCAGCAGGAGGCGCCTCAGGGGTGAGTCGCCGCACGCTTATAGTTACATAACAGCATTTAAAAATAAAACAATGTAAAACTTTAGAGCCTACAAGTCCAATCAGTCCTACTTCTTGTTTAGCCAATTGCTGAGACAAACAAGATTGTTTACATTTGCAAAAGATAATGTTGTCTGTTTCTTGTTTATGTCACTTGGAAGTGAGCTCAGGCGTTTGCATGTCACTGTTGTAGCTGGCATAGCAAGATATTTACATGCCAGATGCACTAAAGATTCATATGTCCCTTCATGCTTCAACCAGCATTCCAGAGGATGTGTCTATGCTGATGATGGGATCAGTGCAGACTGACATGTTCATTTTCATCATCTGAGACAGATGCCACCAGCAGAAGGTTGATTTTCTTTTTTGGTGGTTTGAATTCTGTAGTTTCCACATCAGAGTGTTGATCTTTTAAGACATCTGAAAACATGCTTCATCCCTCTCAGATTTTGGAAGGCACTTCAGATTCTTAAATCTTGAGATGAGTGCTGTAGCTCTCTTTAAAAATTTCACATTGGTATCTTCTTTGCATTTTGTTAAATTTGCAGTGAAAGTGTTCTTAAAACAAACAACATGTGCTGGACATTATCCGAGACTGCTTAACATGAAATATATGGCAGAATGCAGGTAAAACAGAGCAGGAGACATACAATTCTTCCCCAAGGAGTTCAGTCACAAATTTAATTAGTGCATTTTTTTTAAACGAGTGTCATCAGCATGGAAGCATGTCCTCTGGAATGATGGCTGAAGCATGAAGGGACATATGAATCTTTAGTGCATTTGGCATATAAATATTTTGCAACGCCAGGTACAACAGTGTCATGCAAATGCCTGTTCTCACTTTCAAATGACATTGTAAATAAGAAGTGGGCAGCATTATCTCCCTTCAATGTAAACAAACTGTTTCTTGCAGCAACTGGCTGAACAAGAAGTAGGACTGAGTGGATTTGTGGGCTCTAAAGTTTTACATTGTTTTGTTTTGGAGTGCAGATATGTAACAAAAAAACGTACATTTGTAAATTTGCACTTTCATGATAAAGAGATTGCACTACAATACTTGTATGAGGTGAATTGAAAAATACTATTTATCATTTTATAGTGCAAATATTTGTAATTAAAAATAATATAAAGGGAGCGCTGTACACTTTGTATTCTATGTTGTATTTGAAATCAATATATTTGAAAATGTAGAAAACCATCCAAAAATATTTAATCAATTCAATTGGTATTCTATTATTTAAGAGTGCGATTAATCACAATTAATTTTTGAGTTAATTGCATGGGTTAACTGAGATTAATCAAAAGCCCTACGTTAAAAATCAACTGGCCCAGATGAAAGCCAATGAATCATTTAATATGTAGCCAGTCAAAGAATGTAGGGTGCTGTTACAGGGAGACTAGCCCCTTTAAGGGGGAATGGGTCTAGTTCACCTGTGAATAGCTAGTTGCCTTCTAAAAGGACCTGTTAAAGGGCATCTGCTCTCTATGAAGATACAGGCCCAGCTGACAAAAGGAGAAGCAGGAATCTGGTGAGTTGCTCAGAGAAAGCTGCATGAGATCTGAGAGAGCTGCTGGGGAAGAGAGAACAAATGAGAGCTGTTGGCAGAGTGCTGAGGAGGAGCACAAATGGAGGGAACCGGCCACAACTGGGAAACCTGCCAAGCAGAAGGCTTGTGCAGAGAGCCCTATGTCAGCGGTTCTCAAACTGTGGTCCACGAGCTCCACTCAGGTGGTCCATGGATACTTCTACGGTGCGTGCCTGGGCAGCCGCACACGAGAGAATGAAGGGCCACACATCTAATTAGTGGAGCCCCGTGGGTGTGGCTCCACTAATTAGGTGCCTGGACCCTGGAGAAGATGCACATATAAGGTGAGGCGGTGGTCTGGGGAGGAATAGGGGGTAGGTGGGAGGGGCAGTGGGGTGAGGTGGGGGAAATAGGAAGTAGGTGGAGGGAGCAGGAGGGTGGGGGGACATGCTGTGGCAGACAGATAAGGAGGCAACTTTTGCCAGCTCCATAGCTACAGCTGCCGGGGAGAGAACCCCCTCCTTCATAGCCCGAGCTTGGGGGCTGTCACGGCAGGGGAGAGACTACTGATATTAAATATGAGTGTGCTTTTATTTGTAGAACAAAAACCACTTAATTATTATTAAGGTTTTTTTTACACAGCACTTTTATCCAAAGCGCTTTACAGTAGTTAGCGAATGGTACAAACAACATTTGGCAAGATCATTAAGTGGTCCGCCAAGAACCTCAGCAATTTTCAAGTGGGCCATGAAAAAAAAAGTTTGAGAACCATCGTCCTAGGTAATGTGTGAGAATCATCTGAGTGGGAGCAGGCTGCGCCCAGAAACAAAAGGCTTGATCCTGGAGGGAGGTTCCAATGGGCAGGGGTAGGACTCACGGGCGAAGGGCCTGAGGAGCAAAACATTGCAAGGTGCCCTCTCACAGAAAACCCGAGTTGCGGGCTGCAGAAGAAGAGTTGCAAGCAGCACAGAGAATTACCAGAGGTGGAGGGCCTCAAACCAGTCAGCAGAGGAACTAGGGAACAGAGTGCATGTTGACTGTCAGGCGGAGAAGGCCACCCTGGTATACGGATGGAGAACGGCTGCATTTTAATTTTTCATACTTTGGGGGTTTTGAGAGAATTTGCAGACATCTGAAACTGTGCAGTATTAATAAATTATGCCCAGAAGCAAGACTTGACTTGCTCTGAGGAAAATCAATATTCTAGTTCCGTTTGGGGGAGATGGCTGTCGATTTGATCTGTGGGGGAGAGGAGCAAGTAGATGGGCTCTGGGGAACAGAGGGGAAATAGAGACAGGACTTGCCTGTATCACTGCCAGAGAGTGCCCTAGCAGGTCCTGTTACAGGTGCACACAATGCAACCATGGTTGGGCAAACCACCAAAGCAAGCATGCAGAGCAGCCTCACAAAAAGGGTTTCCTGTGGTCAGATGTGTCACTGTGGGACAAAACAAAGGCAAAGACTTCACCAGGCACTTGTTCCACCACAAGCACAAAGCTGTCGGAAGTTGTAAGCAGAAGTGATACCTTAAACTTGCTGCCTCTGCAGAAGTCCCCTCAAAAGTGAGAGGATGGAAGGAGAGGGAGCTTCCTCTTGTGATCTAACCACAAGCAAGACTTCTGCTTTACTGGGACCAAAGATGTCATAGCTTGATACATTCAGCTGGCAATATCACCCAAGCATTCTATCAAAGGAGAGAGTTTGCAAGGCAAGAGATATACAACCATATATCACCAGCATTACCCCAGTAAGGCTTCATTCTTGTTGAGAACCTTGAGACACGGTGGAGCATCTCAACAGAAGCTCCCTATAAAATTTTTACAATGGTGTCACTATCATCTTCCCCTTATGACTAAGGAGCATCAGATACACTGGCAATAGCATTCACTCACCAAAGCTACAACTCCTCGTCAGTCACTGGACAGCTGCGGAGCTGGGTATATTCCAGTCCAGAGGAATCATCCGAAAAGTCTGAGCAGCTAATCATTTGTGACCTTGACAAGTATGGTCTCTACTCCAAAGGAAGGCTGGAAACTAAGTCTACCTAGGACATTGGTGCAAAGGGCACCTGGAGTTGAACAGTCACTACCTTCTGCATCACCATCCATAAGGTGGTTTGTTTGGTATTTTTTTTTTAAATAAGGGACAGTAACTGCCAAGCATTCTGATTCTTGAAGTAGGGGCACGTTCTTGCATGTTTGGGGTATCAGGCAGCCTCCCCACACAAAGTTGATGACATGGCTTGTCAAAAGTGGTTAGCAATTGAAGCGTCAGAAGCTGCAAGGGGTGTATTTTGGGGGATTGGTAGACCAGGGACATTGATGTCAAGAACTGGAAGATGACTTAAACAAGTTCATGTAGTCTGTTTGGAGACCAGGGCTATCACAGTTAAAATGCCTGAAAAAGTCAGCCCAGAGGTAATCCTAACTTTATACTTCAAGACACAGGAAATTTAAATCAAGTGAAGGAATTTCTAATGGAATACGAGTGAGGCTTAACCAGACTGCAGGCTACCCAAAAGAGTTCAGTTAAGCAAGACATGAAAGCCTCTATGGTCAGAGGCAAGTAACTTCTCTTTGCTTCAGCCACAGTTAAGTATGTCTGAACATGTATCCACTATCATATACAGGTTGCCCTTTTTTATGATGTCAACGTAACTTCTATAAGGGTACGTCTATACTACCTGCCGGATTGTCAGGTAGCGATCGATCTATCGGGGATCGATTTACTGTGTCTAGGGTAGATGCGATAAATTGATCCCTGAGCGCGCTCCCCATCGACTCTGGAACTCCACCGCCGCGAGAGGCGGAAGCGGAGTTGATGGGAGAGCGGCAGCAATTGACTTGCTGCTGTGAGGATGCCCAGGTAAGTCGACCTAAGACACTTCTATTTCAGCTATGCTATTCGTGTAGCTGAAATTGCGTAACTTAGGTCAACCCCCACCACCCAAATGTAGACCAGGCCTAAGTGCCTTTGTATCCTACCGTCAGATATTAATTCTCTCTTAAGTTATCTTGCACCAATATCTTAAAATAGTCGGGGCTGTTTCTATTCTTTCTGCAGTGTCACAAATATCTTAATATCTCCGAAGCTTTTTTTAAAAAAAAGTCACAGGCTACTTGAACGGAATACTATTTCTGCAGTAAGGTTCCAATGAAACTCACCTCTGGCAAACAGAATTCAGGTACAGAGTCTACAAACACATGGCCAGAACATTCCTTTAGCTCCTATAAGGAAAAGGATATTAATAGGCAAGAAGAGATGACACAAAAGCAGCTTTTAAAACTCAAAGCTATACAAATGAGGACTTCGCTCTAATATAGTGGATTTGACATCTTCAGATTCGTTGCAGACTTTTCATTACAACAACTAACTTCCAGCTTTTTATTACTTTAATTGTTTATTTTCAGTTCTAACCACCCTTTTCGGAAAAGTGATTTTGCTAGGGTTGCTTTCAATGGGCAATGAGGCTGTTCAGTACTTCAGGGGATTGGGATGCTGATCTGAATGAGCAGATAGGGCACTGTAACAAACACTAAAGGAGCTCCAGCATGTGAGGGGTTCATTGCTAATCACAGGGCTGGGATGATGAAAGGAGAGGTATCGGAGTGCAAAGGAAGCTATGATAGCAGGAGGTCCTCTTCCTTTTCAGCTAGCTGAAGTTGGACATGCCTTGGGTGGGTATTTCCTAGCAATACAAGTAGGTTTACTCTGGTTTTCAGTTTTGACATTTAGAACTAAAGCAAGCCCCAAAGAACAGGATGTGAAGCGACTTCTTGTTGAGATTTGTTCTTCCTTGTGTGGCTGGAAAGGCTACGTACCAGCTTACAGGCCTATTAACATTTTACAGATTTGGACCCCAGTCCTGGTCCCAATTTAGTCAGTGGAAGTTTGGCATTAATGGAAACAGGATCTGGCCTTTAGCGCATATGTTTGAAGCATTTTATCCAACATCTTTTCTTGATCTAAGCTTTGTGTTGCATTTCCTGTTAGATTTCATCCCCTTTGATCTCTATTGCTTTATTTTTCCTGCTCTCCCCACAAATCCAAGCAGCAACATCTGAAAGTTTAGCCAAATGAAAAATCACACTCTTCAAGGTTATGCATGTACAAGGTAAACAAAAGTGACCTCATACTTGATTCTACTAACATCTTGCAAGTTGCTAGTCACCCACAGACCACGTTCTCTTAAAACACCTCTGTTTATTGTCCCAAAACAAACGGTTTCAGCCAGCTTTGGAATGAGATTCAGTCTTCAATTCTAATTCTTAACAGTTATGGAGCACTTGAAAACTCATAAAAAAGGAGCAATTACAACTAATGTCAAAAGTCTCCTAACCTCATCTTTAGGGAGTTCAGAATGATTAAAACTAGATCAGGGTGAATTTCAATGTTTCTCCTGGTCTTAAATAGGTTTTATAACTGCATCCAAAATAATGCTTCAAGAGGGTATATGTCCACCTTACATGATAAAATACCTGCTTTGATCCTCACTCCCTTCTTTTCCAGCATCAGTAAGAGTATTTGTCATTCAAAGCAGTTACAGTGGTCAATGCAAGGGTGGGAGATGCTGTCTTTGAATTAATAAAATGTGCCCCCCATCCCCCCTGACACTGCATTCGTTTGAAGCATCTTTTGAACAAATACAATGCCAATGGAACTACAGCAAATCATATAAGACACTGATGTCATATCAGGTCTGTGGCTTCTTTGGATAGGATACAGTATCTATGGTGAAGAAGAGATGCATGAGGAATTGGTTCTGATAGAGACATTCCGATGGACATTTGTTCTGGAAGGCAGTGAGGTCGAGGACACAAAGCTAGGAATTAGGAGAAATGGGTCTACTCCCAGTTCTCCTGACTCACTGTGCACAAATTACTTAAGGCTCTTATTTACAGAGGTGCTGAGGATCCACAGCTCCCATTGACTTCAAACAGAAGAAAATCAGGCTGGCCGTCAATCAGTGAGTTTCATTTCCTCACCAATTTTTTTCCACCTCTACAATTCTATGTGCCCATTATTAAGGTTCTGATTTAAGGTATGCATGAGGTCAGAAAAAGGAACAATTAAAAGTGTTGCCCATGTGTATTTGACCTGCATTTGTCTATTTTACAAACATTAAATGAGTTTACGCCTGTTTCAGTTGTGGGAGAGTAAGCTGGATTCTGCGGTGCCTCGGATCAACAGATCTAAATGCCGATTGCAAAATTTTTGTACTGGGTAAGGATGCAAGAGGCAAAAGATCATATTTCTCAAGTGGAGTCAGGGTAAATTTGGTAAATTCAAGGCTTTGGAATTAAGAGTTCAGCAGTGTAATCCTGCACCACTGAATTCAAATCCTGCCCCATTTAGTTTAATGGCAAACTCTCATTTACTTCAAAACAGCCAAAATTTCACCCCTTTATTCTAGTTTCTACCCTGCCACAGACTTCCAATGTGACCATGGGCAAATCATTTAGCTTCTCTAGTTACCTATCTAAAAACAGGGATAACAACCACCATCTTGCATACTTGTCTACATCACAAGTAGGTTACGAGGCTTAATTCATTAGTGTTAGTAAAGAGCTTTGACATTCTCTGATAGAAGGCACAACAGAATGACAAGATCTAAAATATGAAACCCCATGAAATAAGAAAAAATTAAAAAACAGTCACATACTACTTCTACACTTTAAAATGACCCTGAAAAACTGTTACTTCCAAAGACTGAAAACCAGCGAGCCACTGTTCGGATATTGCAACAAAACATTTTGCTAATGACATGCACATAAATATATGCAAGGAAGCAGCACAGAAATGTCGCTACAGTAGTACAGCTCCAGCCACACCAGGTGACTTCTTGCACGGCAAGGAAATTCAAAAGTTCTGTAAGTTACCTTGTCTAGGAAAGTGTTTCCATCTTTTAAAACCCAGCCAGGGAGTTTGGACAGCCTGGGACTGCAGGGGAAAAAAATAATTTGCAAAGTATTAAATCATTAATAACAGTATAATTCACGTCATTTTTTTGGTTAAGCATTTACTTCATTTGCTGCTGTAGAGGAAATAGACAAACCCTGACTCAAGAAACTAATCAGTTCAATAAAATAGATAAACACATTGAAACCATGTAAGTATTCACAGGAATAACTTTAAAAAAATATCATAATTATGGCACACATTGAGGCTGGGAGGAGGGAGGAGAGAGTGCCAAAGGATCTTTATACAAAGAAATTAAACCTTGTTTTAGGTCTCACCCAAAGATCCACACAAAATACAAATGTATAGTAACACATTTCCCTGTGTCGGAAGCAAGAAGGTGTGAGCCAGCATCTGAACCCATGTTTCAAATTGGAAACTCAGATACTAATAAGCTACACTTGTGGGTGTGATTTTATTTTTAAGACTGATAAACAATCCTCCAGGATGACATCCCAACAAAGTGTTTACAGGAAGTATTATAGGAGCACTTGTTGTGCTCCTATAATTAAGAGACTATCAAAACCTCCAGGTAGCAGGTTTAAAACAAACAAAAGGAAGTATTTTTTCACACAATGTACAGTCAACCTCTGGAGCTCTTTACCAGAGGATGTTGTGAAGGCCAAGAATATACCAGGGCTCAAAAAAAGAGCTAGATAAGTTCATAGATGATAGGTTCATCAATGGCATTAGCCAGGATGGGCAGGGATGGTATTCCTAGCTTGTGTCTGCCAGAAGCTGTGAATGGGCGACATGGGATGGATCACTTAATGATGACCTGTTCTGTTCATAGCTTCTGGGGCACCTGGCAATGGCCACTGTTGGAAAACAGGATACTGGGCTAGATAGACCTTTGGTCTGATCCAGTATAGTCATTCTTATGTAGAGCAGCACAAGTGCAATCGACCCCAGTACACACTGTGGAACATCACAGGGAGCAGGACACAGAGGAGATTAAGACTGGAGAAGTGGAGACTGGGGATAAGATAAGATCAGAGTTGTGGCAAGAGAGGGTGATGCCAGGTGAAGTGAATCCCATTTTCAAAACTGGGAGGCAAAGTTGAATTAGTTTGGAAATGTACAAGAAGCCAGTGAGTGTGCTGAGATGAAATGAGCCCGTTTCCTGGAATAACATAGCAATTTGGAGATGCAAGGATTCAAAGAAACTCACTTTGAGAAAGTGAGATGGGTTAAAAAAACTAAGAGAAAGGCAGGAATGAAGCAAGAACAAGTGTATGTGATAGGTTATAGGGCAAGCAAAAAAATTTAAACAAGGGAGAGAGGAGACGGAGTGTCTGGCGTCAAAGAGGATACCAAAACATTTGGCTTTGGAAGCAAAATTAAACCTGGGTCTTGGGTTTAAGTGGTAGTGGATTTAGAAACATGGGGCAAAGAGGACTCTTCCCTCGAAGCCAAAAAGTAGCACAATTCCCTCCTACCCAACTCTTGATATTGTGATGGAGTGATTGATTAATCCAAATTAGTAAGAACTGTCACATAAATAATATGAACAAGCATGTCACTCTGCTAGACAGGAAAGGTGAAGTGCTTTCTGTGTGTTCACGTTTATCTCTTTGCATTTGACTTTGTTGTGAGAGAGAACTTCAGTTGATACACCTGTTTCCAGTGTATAGATGGCACGAAAAAACGTTCTTTGTCCAACTCATCAAACCCATGCTATGTGCATGAATCGTGTGTATCAGGCTGCTGAGAGCAGGGAAGGCCTTTGCAGGACTAGATGGAGTCTAAACAGCTTTGTGATAGAACCCAAATGTGTGAAGAATGCTCTTCACACTTTTCATTGGGTGAAACAAGACAGGGCTTCCCTCATTGGACGTCTAAAGCAAATGTCTGAGGCATGCCCCATTTTAGCAGAGTCCAAGGCAAAGAGGAAAGATGGTCCAGTGATTGGGGCACAAACCTAGAACTTGGGAAACTTGGGTTCAGATTCACATCTATTTTTAGCAAGCTAGCTAGAGTACAGCTAACAAGGGTACATCTACACGAACTGCCATTTGCTCCCTCCGGCTACAACATAAATGCATCCTTCATGCCTCAGTTCCCCATTTTACAGACAAAGCCCCGCCTTACCTCACAGGGATGTTGGGATGATAAATATATTAAAACTTGGGAGGTGTTCAGATGCTAAGTAACTGGGACCTTATAAATACCATAGATAGAACAGGACTCCTCAGATCCAGCCCCAATCAAGATCCTGACTTTCACTGCCACAACTTGTTCCTTTCACAGAGTGCTGAGGAGATTAGCTATTTCCCCAAAGCTGGCCAAGCCCTGCAAATATACATACTCGGTACATTTCTTGTTGCAAGGGCTTTTCAATCACCTTACAGACAAGACTGTCTCTGGATCGGATTAGTTGGTCCTGCTGGGTCAGGAGAGGGTCAAATCTGACATCTTTCTTTATTGAAATTGAGTCCGTTTGGTTCTGAAGTTCTGGAAATTCTTGGGGAATTTGGGGCTATGACCTGCAATGTAGTCACTCATGACAAGTTAAATCAAACTAGGAGGCAATGGATCTGCTATTGGATCAGCTCAAGGAGCACTGATGATAGCACCTCTAAAGCAACTGTTAGGCCTTTGCAGAAGATGTTACTTCTTGGCACAGATAATGTTGTCATTACTGCTCTAAGTTTCCTGTTTCGGGGAAGTTTTTGGAAAGCAGGTGTGGACCTGGAGTCCGCAGATTTCATGGATACTTTGAAAGAAAATCTAGTCGTGGCACTCTGCATGGTTTGTAGATAACGCTCATCTCATTTTGTGCTGGACAAAGATCAGATATCCATGCTGATGCTTTTAGTTCATATCAATTTTCTTCAATAAAGCAGACCTTGAGCGGCAGGCCCTGGCAGAACAATGCTTATGTGGTTCTATTTTTTCCCCTCCAAGAAGGCACGCTGGGCAATTGCTCTACTCCACTTAATCAATAAGACTGCTCTCACACCCCCACGATAACCTCCAATCCAGCGCCTGGACTCCTCAGTGTATGAGATCAGAGTCAAAGCTACAGCATCCACCTGCCTCCATGACTAAGGTTAGGGGCCAACGCATTCGAAGGGGCCTATATAATTTTAATTAAAACTCTTATTAGCCTCTAGTCACCACAGAGTTAAACATATCCCTTTCCTCCCCACCTACCATTCTGGTAACTTGTTCAACCTTACGTAAGAAGTAAGCCACCATAGCAAAAAGCCTAATTTCATTTATACCACGAGGAAGCATAGTCTAGTCAGGGGGTTGAGCACAGAAGCCAGAGTCTGAAGGTCTAAATTATGTTTTTGGCTCTACTAATCACTCACTGTGGGATCTCGGACAAGTCACATTACCTCATCGTTAATCCATCTATCCCCACTTGTTAAAAATATTAGGATAATAAGGCTAATGCTTTCAAACCTACAGGTGAAAAGTGCTAAGTGTTATTTTTATTTGCATTAGTTCAGACACTGGAGAAGAGCTGGAGAAGAAGGTGGTTAAACAGCGTTTGCTGGGATTCCATGTACTCCAGACCAGTTACCCATTTATTTCCTCTTGCATGAAGAAGCCAGAAAGATGACAGATATGTGACCTCACTTGCACTAAGCACTTGCAGCAATACTTTAGTGAAGCTTAGAATAAATTATCTGGAAAAGCCAATCAATAAATTGATAAAATGTCTTCTGTCTACTGAGCCAAGGGACATTATTTTGATAAAGGGAACTTTTAAGCGAGCAGTTCTATATATGATATCAGACGATACCGCTCATTTGTACCCTCTCTCGCTCCAGGTGCCATTTTAAGAAAAGCACTCCAAGTGCAGCCTGCGAAGAGCTGGGCTAGCGCATTTTCAGGCTGCAGATCGTACCTCTGAACCAGTGGCAGTGGGAGGAAATTGAGAGTAGATGTCATATCCAGTCCGCAGTCTAACATGATGGTGGTGGACTTGAACTTGAGCACATTGCATGGCAAGGTTGGATGCCCCGACAAGCAGTACTGAAAGAAGAAAACTTAGAATTAGTAAAGAATCAACTATAACAAAGGACAAGCTGAACAGGTCAAAAATTGTTATTTATTATTTAAAAAATTAACAGCAGTCTAAGCGGCCACGTGAGGCTTCTTGGCAAACAATCCTGCAAGGGAAAAGTTGTACAAATGTAGCCTCCATAAGCAGCAGCTCTGAAGGTGCCACCTGCTTCAGAACAAAGACACCAGAGATGGACAGCACAAATTACATTTACAGAACCTCCTCGATCATGAAGAATCCTAAATGCTTTGCAAACTTAACAAGCCAAGATATAAATTACACGTCAGAAAGGTCACTTCAGTCTCAACTGAGAAGCAGGCACTTGTGGTAAGGAAAGTGGCAAATATTTGAAAATGCATAGCAACACTGTGGAACAGTATAAGCCATGAAGTGAAGAATATTGCACATGATTATAATACCCCTCTGGTTTCAATTGATCCAACTAGAATGTGGCCTGGGTATGAGGGCATCTGCTCTCCTACTTAGGAGCTGTAATGACCTCAAACGGTCAAGATTTTGTTTTTACAACTCAAAGACATCACTTCTGGTAGCATAGCCATGCTTGCTGCACTATTTAAATACTAAATATGACCATAATCACTTTATATATTCAAAGCTCTTCACAGACATTTAAAACACTACATTGATTAAAAACTGATTTTAAAAGCTAGGTAAATTTTGTAATCATTTCTTTCTTGTTAATGAATAAGGTAGATTAGTCAATTTTACTTTCTAGCTCTGATCACACACATTAGCTCAGGTCCCCCATGTTTGGGTTAAAACTCCTGAGGGGAATGTTTACATCCACCCATTCTATGCATCCGATGAAGTGGGCTAGAGCCCATGAAAGCTTATGCTGAAATAAACTGGTTATCTCTAAGGTGTCACAAATATTCCTCGCCTTATTTATGGATACAGACTAACACGGCTGCTAATCTTAACCCGAAAGAAACTGTTTTTAATTAAATTAGAAAAATCATGAAGACATTTTCCTTATTAGACTGCAATTGCTTAAATTTTAATTTTAAATTGCAAAACCTAAGCTATTCAACAGCATCCCTTTAAATTCTGCCTTCTGCCAGCACAGCTTTAAGAGAAGTCCTTGCAGTTTTGGGGCCTATAGTAAATGAATAATGTCCATTAAGTCCATAGAGCGGCTCCCGGGTGTAAAATTAAGCACTCACATAAGCCTTGAGATGACTGAAATCGTATGTAATTGCTGCCACAGGTCCAGCAAGTGGGAGGAGATGTGGGAAAACAGACAATTTTCTGTAGACCCTAATTAAACAAAGGTATTAAAAATTCAGCAATTAAGTGTTTTTAAATGGGTACACCACAACCTTCAGCGTTCAAAACTCCCTGGTTATTAGAACAGGGTTATGTCCCTGAAGTGCTCAACACCAAGAAAAAAATGAAGTGTTTTTTGGAACATACAGACAATGTACGAAGCAGGAGAGCTAGCTCAGGTCACAGCAGAGATGAGACGCTACAGCTTACACATCCTGGGTGTCAGCGAGAGCAGATAGATGGGTTCAGGAAGATGAACAGCAGCCTCGAGAGAAACTTTGCTGTTTTCTGGACCCGGTGATGGACAACACCATGAAGGTGTTGCCACCCTTTTGAAGAAGTTAGTGGAAATCCATCAGCAGCAGACTTATGAGAGCCAGGCTGAAAGGGAAACAATAATATCACTCTGATTCAGTGTTATGCTCTGACAAATGACAGTGATGAAGAAGTAAAGGACATATTCTACCTTACACTACAGGTGGAGTTAGAGAGAGTACCATGCCATAACTATCGTCATGGGAGACCTGAATGCTAAGGTTGGTAAGGACAACACAAACAATGATTGGAAGACATGGGTGTGGCACTATGAATGAAAATGGAGTAAGGCTTGTTGATTTCTGTAATATCAATAACCTAGTCATCGTCAGAACTCTATTTGAACATCGTGAAATTCACAAGCTGACATGCCGTTCTCCAAATGGCAGAGATAAGAACCAGATTGACCATACCATGATTAATGGGAAATGGTGATGCTCACTGACAGATGTGAAAGTGAGAATGGGAGCAGATGTTGGCAGCAACCACCACCTTGTTACAGCCTCCATCAAGCTAAAACTGAGAAGTGTGGGTCCACCAAACAAGGGACATAGCCGCTATGATACTGACAAGATAAAGTCCCTTGAAGTACAGAAAACCTTCGTTCTGCAGTTAAAGAACAGATTTCAAGCACTTGCAAACCTTGATGAAGAGGAGGAGAACGCAGATGAGGAGATCAACAAGAAAAGGGACAAAGTAACAGCAATTTATAAACAGAACAGTGAAGCCTGTCTAGGCTACAGGCTGAAGAGAACGAAGCAGTGGATTACACCCAGCACATGGAATGCCACAGAAACCAGACAAGCCCTGAAGAAAAAAGTTTTAGACACAAAATCCCGGAAGCTAAAGGACAAACACCACGAGCAGTATAGCAAGGCACACTGGGAGGTCAAACGCCTTGTGAGAGCGGACAAACGGTATTATATTGATCATCTGGCAACACAAGCAGGGGGTGCAGCTGCTTGTGGTGAACAAGGAACCGTCTACAAAATGACATGGCTTATCAGTGGTAAATGGCAGAAACCAACACACACTCATCAGGAACAAACAAGGACAGATACTAACAATAGGTCACTTGCTGGAGGATTCTCTGCACCCTGAAGTCTTTAAACTATGATTGGTGGACTTCAATAGCTCAGACATAGTTGAGAGGTTTATTGCAGGAGTGGGTGGGAGAGATTCTATGGCCTGCATTGTGCAGGAGGTCAGATTAGATGATCATAATGGTCCCTTCTGACCTTAAAGTCTATGAACTGAAAAAGAACAAGAAATACGCTGGACAGAGCATGTCAAAGAACCGCTGAACAGGGAGCCACCTAGAGGAAGCAAACATCCAGGTGGCAGAAGAAGATCTTGATATCAACATAGACACCCCAATTAAAGAAGAGATCATTCAAGCCATTGAATCCTTAAAAAATGGGAAAGCTCCTGGCAAGGATAACTTGAATGCAAAATTGTTCAAGAAACAGAGGGGTAGCCGTGTTAGTCTGGAATTGCAGAAGTGACAAA